>JANHFO010003189.1:513219-533348 GCA_032468095.1 Pareas carinatus | reverse complement strand
AGGGATTCACAGCAGTAGGTAGTCCACTATTATTGAATAAATTTCATTTGTTGAGACCTGAAGATGAAGATTATGCTCATGAATAAATTCAACCAGTTACATGTACAGGTTGTCGTTATTAGTGACTGCTGTGTACAATGACCATTTGTAGTTACAATGATGATGAGAATGGAATGTTGCAAACATTCCTCACATTTATGACCTTCACAGACCTGGAAAGGAAGGGAAAGCTGAAGTAAAATCAAAAGCACAGTCACTGTTTCACTTGGTGAGCGGTTTAATTAATGACTGTTTCCAGTCCCATGGATTGAAAATCAGTTGTATTTGTTTGTCTTGATTTGTTACATATAGTAAGAAGAGGACAACCAAGTGAATCTTAAAAAAAAGTAAAGGTTCCCCTCGTACATGCGTGCCAGGCGAACTGACTAGGGGTGGTGCTCATCTCCATTTCAAAGCCAAAGACGTCCCCGTGGTCATGTGGCCAGCATGACTAGATGCCAAAGGTGCATGGGTCGCTGTTACCTTCCCAATGCAATGGTCCCTATTTTTCTACTTGCATTTTTACATGCTTTTGAACTGCTAGGTTGGCAGAAGTTGGGGCAAGTAACGGGCGCTCACTCCGTTACACAGTACTAGGGATTTGAACTGCCGAACTGTCCACCTTTCGATCAACAAGTTCAGCGTCTTATCTGCTGAGCCACCGCACCCCCAGGTGAATCTAGGATGTCATTAATTCATTTTATTATTAATTTTGATAATGATACCAGATCCTTTGAAAGAAGCAAGAACCAGGCCACTAATGAAGAAATCTACCATGGACACAGGGTAGAGAATAAGGAAAGAATTAGCAATCCAACCTTTATTATCAGATAAAATGCTCAAGTGTATAGGCAACGACCAACTTCAAGCACTGCTGCATGGTTGATTTTTCAGATTCATTTCAAACTTGGTCATCCTGTGGATATATTCTTCTCTGAGAGTAGTAGACAAATCACGGATTGTGAATTATCTTCAAAATCTCAGCAGCTTTCAATAGCATTGACGTAGTGTCTTCCTGAACTGCCTGAGATAGAAGCACTATTTTTTTTCAGTTCCACTCCTTGTTGACTAACCATTCTCAGTAGGTAAGGCTGTGGTCTTTTACCCTTGTTCCATGGCAGCAGAACCACAGCAGTTCTCAGTTTTATGTCCATACAATTTAATATCTATATGAAAGCCATTGGAGGAGATAATCTGAAGTAATGAACTTAGTTAATAATATCCAGTTGTGCATTCTGAACTTTAGCTTACTTTTCCATCTAAACTGGTGCAGCAATAAATCAGTGGCTCAGCACTGGAATGAACCCGATGAAGCCCAATGAATGAGGTTCTGCCCAAAAAAGAATGAAGAGTGGTTGGTGAATGACACATCTGCTCACATTTGACCTGTTTTGAAAAGGATTGCACTATTCTTAAAATAATGAACTAAGGCTATTCCTAGATTCAGTACTGTCACTGGTATCAGAGATGGCTTTGGTGACCTGAAATCTGCTTAGGGTGAAGTACCAGTTTGGATCCTTTCCAAACAGGACTATCTTGACATCAATCATTTACTCTGGCAACTTATGCATGGGGTTAATTTTGAAGTCAGTTCAGAAATTTAAATTGTCAAAAATAGGGAATGGAACTGATCAGTATGATTATGTTGGTTAGTAATACTCTTCAGTTTGTTAGTGTATGTTGCCAAGTTCGTATGAGTAGTGAATGAAGTTTCCTATTTTCATTAAATGTCACCTTTTCAGTTTGTTAGTATTTTGAAATCTTTCCTATCCACCGGAGGGAACCCAGATCATCCAAACACATTTTGGAGAGTATATACAAACATACTTTCAATGAAACAAGTAGAATATAAAACCCAGGTTGATTATTCCATCTCGCTTCATTAATACACCGATAAACATTTTTTCAATGGATGTTTCAACAAATATTTGCATTTGACGATATTGTGTCTTTTGGTGTAGTGCGCCTTTATGCTTACTTCATCTTTGCAAAACAAGTCATGACATGTTTCACTGTCCTTTATCAATTTCTTTTTGTCTAGCTAGCTCTTTATCTTTGGGTTAATATTTGAAGCATATTGAGAAACTGAAAGCGTCAACTAGTTGCCTCAGGACTATTGCTACTAGCTACCTAAATGGTTATTTACATGCTCTGTACCATTTTAAAGCTTTGCTAAAATTGTACGTCACTTATATGATAATGGACAAATGTCTTAAGTCTCTGTCCACTTCTATGCTGAACATTAAATTTTGCTTTCTTTAGATGTTTGACTGGATCACACACAATAAAGGCCTGTTTTTGAACAGCTACACAGAAATTGGAGCCAGTCATCCTCATGCTATGGAACTTCAGACACAGCACAACCATTTTGCTATGAACTGTATGGTAAGAATTTTGCAAGAGTGCGTCATCTTTTTGATACACCTTGTTTTTTTAATACAGAAAAATATGTAGCTTTGGTCTCTGATCCCCTCAGGGTAATGGAAAGCCTGGGGAGAATTCAGTGTAAATAAATAGGAGAGAGGAAAAACTGAGAAGAGCATAGCTTGTTCAATTAGGTAACACAAAAATGTAAATGAGGACTTAACAGAACAATCATTGGGGGGAGGTTTTATAATTATTTATTTATTTAATTCCTATACCGCCCTTCTCCGTGAAACAGATTCAGGGCAGTGTACCGCCACATTAAAACAACAAAAATTACAGAAATTAAGAACAATTTAAAACTAAATATTAGTGAAGGCTGACAATTTTAAATAGACCAGATTCATAAAACCAATTTAGACCCTATAAAAATATACTAAAAACCATGGGGAAGGGAGAGGGGCAAGGGCTAGGCCAGGCCAGTCTGAACGAATAAATGGGTTTTCAGAGCAAGGAGGAAAGCACGAAGGTCAGTTATTGTACATAACTTTAGGGGGAGATCGTTCCAGAGGTTGGGTGCTGCCACAGAGAAGGCTCTCCCCCTGGGGATCGGCAGCCAACATTGTCTAGCTGACGGCACCCTGAGGAGGCCCTCTCTGTGAGAGCGAACAGGTTAGTGGGAGGTATCTGCAGATAGAATGCGGTCCTGTAGGTAACTAGGTCCTAAGCTATGGAACGCTTTAAAGGTGGTAACCAAAACCTTGAAACGCACCCAGAAGACCACCGGCAGCCAGTGCAGCTCGCGCAGGAGAGGAATCATATGGGAGCACCCCCTCACTCCCATAATCCCCCATGCAGCCACATTCTGGACTACCTGGAGTCTCCGGGTGCGTACTAAGGGAAGCCCCATGTAGAGAGCATTACAGTAGTCCAGGCTGGAAATGACTAAGGCTTGAGTGACCGTCCGCAAGGAGTCCCGATCTAGAAAGGGCCGCAACTGACGGATCAGGCGAACCTGATAAAAGCCCCCCCTGGCGATGGCTGTTATATGGTCCTCCAAAGACAGCTGTACGTTCAGGAGGATGCCCAGATTGCGGGCCCTTTCCATGGGGGCTCATGTTTCACCCCCAATAGCCAGCAATGGAGTCAACTGGCTATATCGAGATGCCGGTAGTCACAGCCACTCAGTCTTGGAGAGGTTGAGCTTGAGTCTGTTCCTCCCCATCCAGATTTGCACAGTTTCAAGGCACTGGGACATCACTTCGACGGCATCGTTGGGATGTCCTGGGGTGGAGATATATAGCTGAGTGTCATCAGTGTCCTGATGGAACTCCACCCCAAAACCACAGATGATCTCACCAGCGGCTTCACATAAATGTTGAACAAGAGGGGCGAGAGAACCATCCCCTGTGGCACCCCATACTTGAGGCGCCAAGGTGTTGACCTCTGCTCCCCTTGTCAACACTGTCTGCGATCGGTCGGAGAGGTAGGAGGAGAACGACCGCCAAACGGTGCCTCCCACTCCTAACCCCCTCAACCGCTACAGCAGGATACCATGGTCGATGGTATCAAAAGCCGCTGAGAGGTCTAATAGGACCAGGATGGAGGAACATCTCCTATCCTAGACCCTCCAGAGATCATCCACCAACGCGACCAATGCCGTTTCCATACTGTAACCAGGCCTGAAGCCGGACTAGAGCGGATCCAAATAGACCGATTCCTCCAGGTGACAGAGAAGCTGATATGCCACCACACTCTCTACAACCTTCGCTATACACACGCACATATTATATATCTAAATATATAAAATTGATAGACACTGCAGTTCAAAAAGTTGAAGCAATATTTGAAAGTACTATACAGGGAGTAGGTGTGTGTCTGTCTGTCACAAACACACATACACAGAATCAGATGCTGCACAGTTTGGAAGGGAATAGGTAATTCGTAGAATTCCCAGAGGAAGAATAAAATACTTTTCGAGTATAATGACTGAACAGACATAGCATTTAATTGGCAGCTCTTAAAAGAGGTTTCGAAATGAAAATACATTAATAAAACAAATGCTAGGATTTATTCAGCTTTTAAGTTGTGACTTGTTTCTCCTGGGCATTGCTTTCACTTGGATCTACAATTTGGATGTGACTTGTTTTGACAGCAGTTTTGAACTTCTTAGGGCTACTTATCAAGAGGTTTGTTTGGATTTTGTTTAGTTATGACAGAAGATAATTTATGCAGCCCAGGGTTGAATTGAATTCTGGAGTCCTTGGTGTTCCCTGAGCTTTGTTTTTTGCTTGCAGATGATTCATTACCTGACTAGGTAGCATCATTAGCATTTTAAAAAAAAGAAAACATGAAAGTTATAGTCTTTAGTAGAATTTTATGTATTCCTTAATTCTTTAATCATATGAAGTCATGTCTGACTTTAAATTGATCACTGCTAATCAGGTAGTTTACAATATGCCGCTCATGAAAGGGAGGTTTCCAAAAATGGTCAAGTTTTTTCTAGAGAAAAATAGAAACTTATCTAAACAAGATTTTTTAATACTTACATGATCCTAACAGGACACATCTGTCCCAGCGGATAACATCATCTATAGTGTCCCTTTTCTGGAACAAAATCTGTTAATTTAGAGACAGTTCTTCCTTATTTATGGAGAGCAGGGTCATAGTACTGAAGCAGGCACCTCTAGACTGAACAATCAAACCAAGAAGGAAAACCCCTTTCAAAACTGTAGTTCTTTCAAGAGAACCATTGCCTACTTCGAAGAAAACAAAAACTTATACTTACATGTTTAAAAATGGTTTTCCCATTATCACACTTTTATAGTTTTCTCTTAGCACTGGAAAGATGCGCACTTAATCAGATTATAGAATGATGAGCTTGATTTTGTGGTACCATGAAAGTGAAATCTGTCATCCAATTTGAAAGCAAATGAGGTCAGGTCAAGAATATAGTTCAACTAGAAAGCCAATGTCTGAAATTCAATTCTTTTTTTGAAGTTTTTACCCCCACCCAGATCTGAAGTTCTGATTATTTTCTAAAATTACCTTGTAATCACTTAAACAGTTTTTATGCCTCTTATACAACCTTGAAACATTTTAAACAAAAGGTTCATTTTTAATATTTAGTTGTTTAGATCAGTCCAAAGTGTAGTATGTAGTTTGCCTTCCCCTTATTGTGCTTTCCTCTAGTTAATCTTTGTAATTATGGCTCAGTTTTTCTATTGCTCCTTAAAGTAGATGGTGATGGGTTAGAAATGGCATTGGCACAAAAATTTGACATTTTTCTTTACTTTTCCAATATCCAGTACAGCGTCCTAAAATTTGGGAACACTCAATTATGTTTTCTTGTGATTGAAGGAACAGTGCCATATATACCATGTTATGTGCCTAGTCATTTAAAATAAAAGACAAGAAACTAGTAGTATCACATCAGATAATTGCTTTTGGCAATAGCTTCCTGGGTTCAGTTAGACCAGTGTAACTCGCAATTTCCCAATTTTTTAGCCTAATGAGTAATGTTATAATCTGAAAATATGTGCAATCTCTGTTGCCATGTGGCTTTTGGGAAGGGGAAGCTTGCCTATTCGCAACATAAATTTTAAGAAGTTACAAAGCACCAATTTATCAGAATGCTATTGGTCACCACATCTCATTGTTCTCCAGCAAATTGTTTTTTCTCGGAAAGTACTGTGGTATATTGTAGTGTGTTTATTGGGTAAGAATTTAGTGCATTTTAGGATATTATAAGCCAGTATAAGTTGAGATGATTTGATAAATCAAGATAAAAACAAAATGAACCTGGAGACTGGTACTTTACTATGCAGCATGTACTGTAAAATGTTTGAGGAACAGAAAATTTGTCAGATACCCAAGGAGTTATCCAAAATATTGGGTGATGTTGGCAATGGGTGCCTGTTTACAGCCCAGGATGTCATGTTTTATCATTGTAATTTAAGTTTTAGAATTTTTGCACAATCTAATTCAATGCGATCATACCATTGACTTACACACAAACTAGAGTCAACAGAGAGGGAAAATGCTGACTCATATCAAAGGATAATATACTGTATTTTTCTTATGATTTCCCCTCTGCTTGGCACTGAATAGTTTCTTGTCTATTCTGTCTCCAACTGCAACCAGAGGTGTAATTTAATGCTTTGTCATGCATGTAAAAAAAATCATGATTTCATTTTTACCCATTGGGGTGTATTTTTGATATGATTATTCCCAGAATTATGGATTTGGTAACAGAGCACCCACCAACAACAGTACCTTCATTTCTTTGTGTTGATTTTGTTTTTAAGAAATCTGATTTATATTGGTTATGCTCTGGGTTCCTTTGTATCCTTCCGGCCCTGGTTTATTTTGCCTAAGTATAAGCAATGATGAGGAGAAGCCTAGCTTTAGAATAGTATTTACAAAAACTCAGTATTCTGAGGTGCCTACGGTAAGTGTACTAGCAGAAAGCTTTCCTCTTGCCTGATGCTGGTTTTAAAGTCAAGCATCAAGTTCAGTCTCCTTAGTAATCTTGTCTGCCTCCTCTTTTTTTATAGAATGTGTATGTGAACATAAATCGCATAATGTCGGTAGCCAATCGTTTGGTGGAGTCTGGTCACTATGCTTCACAACAAATCAAGCAGATTGCCAACCAGTTGGAACAGGAATGGAAGGCATTTGCTGCAGCCTTGGATGAACGCAGCACCTTGCTGAATATGTCGGCTATTTTCCACCAGAAGGCTGAGCAGGTCAGTCATTCAACAAGGCCAAATGATGTCTGTTAGTTTCCTAAGGAATTGTTTAATTTTATACTTGGTTTAGGACAAGAGTGGACAACCTGAAATTCTGAGACACTGTAGAGAATCTGAGTTCTTTAATTAAATTGCAGATTGCAATTGTCAAAAGTGGCACAGCTTCCTGTCATTTTGAGACATATGCCAACTATAAAAGTAATGGGCAAACCGTGTTTCTATTCCCTTAAACAGATTTTCAGAAACACAAATAAATATCCCCCTAGATGTTGAGAGGAAAAGCATGGGTCCTACCTACTTGGTATCATCACTTAATCTGCTGAGACCCTTAGCTCTCCTATAAAAGTTAGACATAGCTCCCTGGCTGCCAAAATATTCTCCATCCATTAGAATCAAGGGACCAGCTTGTATATTTGGCTTGCTGAGGCTTTGAGAGGAGAGAAGACTCCTTACAGCTGCTGAATCACTTAAAGTTACATGCAGCTGTGATCTGAGATCCACCCTTCTAGATCTTGCTTTGGGCAGCAAGAAAGAGCCATCCTTGTGGTTGTTTTTGCTACATTGCAGAACTGTGCTTTATTTTTGCTAGAAGGAACAAGGAAACTCCCACCTTGATTTTCTTGCTTCCTCCTATAAAAATTACACAAGGGAAAGGAATCAGGAACTACTGAAATCTTTTCTTCTTCAAAGCTTCTAGCAAGGAAAGGCCTGAAAAAGAGATCTTGAGGTAAGATTGTCTGAACCTGCCTTAAGGATTATTGGTCTGTAAACTAAGAATATTCTTAGGTTCATACTCAAGGTATATATTGTAAACGGCCTCAGAATTGAGCTGAGGATGAGTAAAAAGCAGAAGCAAAGCAATGCTTTGTCCAGATTCACTTTCCATAATAAGTATCATTTATAATAATTAAGCAGTCTACCTTATTGAACATTTTAAAAGGTAACAAAGAATTTCTATGAAAATGGAGGAGTTAGAATTTAAAATCAAAATTAAATATTTTATCCAAGACAAATATTTCGTTCTGGTTCTTAGCTGTTAGTTTTGTTATGTAACAGTTGCAAGTTGTGTGTGGCAACCAATGACTTAAAAACCGAATCTAGAGAGAAGCTGACATGGAGCTCATGCCCCTGACCGGTTTGCTTCCATAACTAGAATGTGACTTTCTTAATGCTATATACTGTTCACTTATAAACTTAGCTATGTGATCTATAGTATTGTTTCTGTTATAGCAGTGCTGCTTGAACTACTTTTTTTGAGGGAAGTAGGAGACCAATGTTCAGCTCTACTCTCTTTGATCATTGGAATACTGTTTCAGATGCTTACTGCAGTTGTCCAGAAATACAGAACATATAGCATCATATGATTCTTGATGCCATCCCTCTTTAACCATAATTCGTTTGGCCAGTACTCATGATTGGGAAGTATAGTCCAATAGTATACCCTTCTCAGACTCGCTCTGTGAGGAAGATGGGCAGTTTCCAAATGTGATATATAACTAAATATAAATAAACATTAAGGAGGCTTAACTTTGTTACTTGGTATAAGTGTTCTAGATAAGAGAGCATATTGGGACAATCAGAACTTGTACTGTCACTTAGGACAGTGATCCCCAAAGTTGGATAAATTGCCCATATTTGGATAAAACTATCTTTTGACAAACTCATTTCCCATCACAAGTTTATTTAAATTGACCCAAAATATTGACCTGTGCACTGAAATATATTCAGAAATCTTTCAGAGTATTCCTGTAAAGATGAAACGGCTAATTGCAATTTGTTGAAATGACATAAGGATCACTCAATATTGTTTTTATAATGCAGGACCTTGAGTTAACGACTATTCATTCAGCAATTGTTCAGAGTTATGACGGTGCTGAAGGAAGGGACTTAGACTGTACTGAAAGTTTGATAAGATTTTCTGATAAGTGGTCTTGGGTAATAAAGAATAAAATTTCAAGACACCGTCTTAGGAACTTCCTCTGCATGCTGAGGACACAAGACACACCCAAATTATCTCCTCCTAGGCTGCTGCTGTTCCTCATTATTAAGCAGAGAAACATTACGTTGACAACTTGTTTGAATTTTAGTCATACTTTGAACATCCAGACCAGGGCTCCTGATTCCTGCTAATCATAGAGTATGCATATATATATATAAAAAACCGACTTCCTAGTGTAGTTGGGGTTTCCTAATGCTTGAGAATTCAGCTCTGCTGTTCTTTATAACAAACTTCTTTGACATTATTGTCTTTCTTTTCTTTAAGCAAACAGCTATATGTTAGGTTGGCAGGGAGGCTGATTATTTTAGGAAAGATCATTTGACTCCACAGATCCAATCCAATGAAAATTGTATTTTCCAAGGCTTGTGTCAAAAATAATCTAGATCAGGGGTCTCCAACCCCCGGGTCACAGCCCACTACCAGGCTGCGGCCTGTTCAAAACCAGGCCATAGGAGAAATGGGCAAGCACATGTGTGTGAAGCTCCACTTGCACAAGCAGCAGGCAAGCAAGCAAGCGCACAGCTCTATGTGAGCAGAGGACACTCATGCACACAGCTCCACTCGTACGAGCGGAGGGTGCTTGCGCTTGCATGTGAAGATCCATTCACACAAATGGAAGGTGCTAGCACGAGAAGCTCCATTCACGTGAACGGAGCTTCACATACAAGTGCAAGTGCATTCTGCTCACACGGGTGCAGCTTCATGCACTAGTGTAAGTGCCTGCCCCTTGCATGAGTGCAGCTTTGCACATGACCGCAAGCAACCTCCACTCATGTGCAAAGCTCCACTTGTGTGAGTGGAGGGTTTGCGCACATGTGTGCTCCTGCCACTCTAGTGCTTCCCGGGCCCGGTCAGGCCAGGCTGCCAAGATAGAAAGGTTGGGGACCGCTGAGCTAGATTTTCTCATATTAGAATGAAATAACTACCACCTCCTTAAATTATATTTCATTATCAAGGACCTTAAATGAATGTGATGAATGTGATATAGCTGGGGAACATTTCTTCCAAACTAGAGAATTATGTTTTTCATCCGAGCATTTTAAACAGGTCACTATCTTGTGCCTTGAGAACTGATGTAATGTAGCCACAAAAACTGTAGATTGCTGGTTTGCAAAGTAAGAATAGTAAGGCTGAGTTGGGATGCAAAAAGTCATGAATTCAGGTAGCATGTGCCTAGGTTTGCTACAGGGAGTTGATAAATTTGCCCTATTATAGTATTGAGAGATTAATGAAATGTGAGGAATTCCATAGATGCTAAATACATGCTTGTATATAGAAAAGTTGATTTCTAGCACTACCATCACCACCACCCAAAACTGAGCAAGAACCCCACCTGAAATGATATCGTGTTGGGCTAGATGATTTCATCTGTGTGTGCAACTTCATCTGTACATTCATATCATTTTTGAGTGATTTACTAGTCATATTTGCTTTCTGATGACTTTGTCACTGAGGTACGGTAAGTTTATTTGATAAAGATTTTGCCAGATTAAGATAAGGGGGCGCATCCTACTTTCCTCGAGAATCAACTGAAAAGATGTCATCATTTTGAGTATCTTTTTTATCATTGTATAAATAGCACAGAAATTGTTGAAGAAAACATGCCTCTCCTTCATCCACCTTAGAACAGGAACATGGCTCATACCTCAAAATGTCATTGAATTATGTGGGATGCGTATTCAAATAGGAGAAAAGAAATTTTTTCTTTGGCTTTTTTCTGTGTAAATGCAATTCCAGGAGAAATAAAAATGGAATGTAGAGGAGTTTGTTTGGATTTAATGAATTAGCCTCATTAATTGTTTGATTGAATACTTAATTATGTTCTTTTTCCAAATGAAATCAGAAAACAGTCCATGAGTTGCAAGTTATTGTACTAATGCAATGTGTCTCTTGAGTGTATAAAGTATTGATGGTGGAGATGATAGAAGCAAATGATTTGATCTGATTTTCTGGTGCCAGAGATTGCAGCTGAACTCTCTTGGATTCATTTGGAATTCTTTTGCATGTGAATTGAGGTTTGGCTTCAGATTGTTTTAATGCTTCCATATGTGTTTGTTTCCTCTTCCAAGTCACTCCATAGTTAACAAAGAATTCTCATGTTACTAAAGTGTTTGTTTTCTTTTTAACAGCCACCTCTGTTTTGCAGAGGATAATGAAATGAATTGGTAGCTCTTTTGAAACACAACCATTTCTATGTTTTACAGGAGCCAGAGTGGAAATGAATTTGAAATTATGTTAGCAAGCTGCTTTTTAATGGAGGGGGAGGGAACCTTATCTTTGAAGAGGACCTCATTTTCTAACAAAATGTGCTTGCTTGAAGAACTTTATGTTGTTTCTTAGTGGGAATGCTTGTAGTGAATAAGAATTTTTTCTCTCCTTCTAGTACATGAGTAACGTGGATTCATGGTGTAAGGCCTGCGGTGAAGTAGAGCTTCCCTCAGAACTGCAAGATTTGGAGGATGCTATTCACCATCACCAAGGAATATACGAGCATATTACCCTGGCATACTCTGAGGTAGGTGATATTCTATTTCCTGCTTGTACAATGTTTGTTATATTAAAAATATACAAAGGGCTTGTGCACAGTAAGTAACAAAGTAGTGAAGCAAAAATAATAAAAATAAGTTCTCTGGCATTTGAAAGAATAATAACTTTTATTATTTTACTGTGGCACAAACGTCTGCTCACTTTATTGATAATGTGTTCGTGAGGGAGGGGGAAGCAAAACTTCAGATGGGTTACACTGAAAAGAGAATGGCTGACCAAAAGTCACTCAGTCAGATTTCATACCTAAGAGAAGGACTAGAACTCAGTCGCCCAGTTTCTAGGCCAGCACCTGAGTCACTACATCAAACTGGTTCTCAGTCATATATACCAAGCAACTGAGATTAAGAATTAAGAAATTTGATGAAGAAAATTGTGGTCTGCAAATTGCATTTCTTGTGGGAGTTTGTCCATCCTTAAGATGCTAGGAAGCAATTGTGCTTGCTTCAATAAATTAACTTGGTGTCTCTGTAGAATTTTTAAAAAATATCTAGAGATGCTTTTTATGTCCATTTAAGTTTACAGTAACAAATATTTATCATATTTAATTGGCATGAAGTTTGATTGTAGCTCCCTGTTAAGTAAACCCTTGAAGTGAACCATACAAAAATATGTGTGAAATGTGTGATGCAATGGCTACAAAAGAAGTGGTCAAAAATGAATACAGTCTTCATTTACTGTGCTAAGCTATGATTTTTAAAATGGTTTGTTGAATAGGCCATCATGGCTGCTTTTACCAGTTATGCTTTGCAAACTGAATATGGCTGCATTCTGTTTTTGAGAACAATCTTCTCCCCCAAGTTGTTCTTTAAGAAGCATCTTCTGTAGAAGAAGTTTGAATATTGGTCACTGGCAACATATAGGCCACAATTGTGGTTCTATCAAATTTGCCCAAAGAACTTTGGATCCATGGCCAAAACTGCTCTCTCCGACTTCATTTTGGGTGGTAATTCAAAAGGATTAGAAATACTTTTTATGCCCTCACCTCAGCTTTTAAATAAAAAGAAATAATATTTGTTCAATCTTTTTTTTTACTATAACTAAAAACTATTCCTGCCTTGCACTAAATTTTATGACTACTGTTTTTTTTTACAAAAAAATCCAAAGTCTGAAATTATATTATTTTAAAATAATGTCTTTTGGCTATTTTACAACCTTTTACAGTATACTGTTGCTTCACTAAGAAATAGAAATATAGTGCTGGTGATTTTGTGATTAAATAAAATTATTTCAATCTTCTATTTATTATTGTCAGGCCTTATATTTCAAAATGTCTCTGTAATAAGATCAAGGACACTTTTCTATTTCACAGCAGTGTTGGGATCCTACATTAATCTAAATTTGACATCTGACATTACTCTCACTGTGTCATGAAGGCAGTTCTTCATCTCCTTTAAAGAGTAGGAAAAAATGAGCATTTGAACAAATATTGTATAGCTTGAATTAGTAGACAACATCACTAAATTTTCATATCTCTAACTTTGAGCTGTGCTGTTAGCAGTAAATCAACATTTCCCATCAGGACATGTTGATACAACTGAGTAATCTTTTTGCTGAAAGATGTTTATAAGTTGTAACTGATAACTAGTCAAGACTTATTTTTGTGATCTTATACAAAAGCAGCAGCCATTCTTATGATAGGATTCAAGTACCAGATTTTCAAAGCCCCATCTTTAGGATAAGCAAAGCTCTGGGCAACATGGAAATCAAACACCATTTTTAATAGAAGAGAGGAGGAAAATTACTTCTGTAACAATATTTGGATCCTTCCAGGATTTTTTTAAAAAAATGTGTCAGAAAGAAATTCAGGCTTCAAATCTTCCTCTTCCTAGTTCTTTTTAAATGTTTGTACATTGGATTGTACCGAACATTTACCAGTAATTCATGAAATTTCATGAGAGATGTTTTTGGATTTGTCATTGTTTTATTGTTTGCTCTAAGCATTTTGGAAACATTTTGGATTTGGAAACAAAATGCTTCAAATTTGGAACACCTCTGTTTCAAGCTTGAAATGCTTCCAAAAAGGCTCCAAAATGCTGTTTGCTTTTGAAACAGGGCAATTTGCAAAGTTCATACTCAAAATCTTTTAAAATGAAACATTTATCTATTTATGCAGTTCAAGTTTATTATGTGGTTTTTGAAATAGCTTAACCCAACTGTGGACTAGGTATGTTCTGCCAGTTATAAAACCTTTTTGACTGGCCCTCCCTGAAAATGTTTATTATTTCTTTTTTTTAAAAAAAAAGCTTCCTTAAATGACAGCTTTTCATTGAGACATTCATTTTTCAGTCAAACTAACCAATAAAAAGGAAGAAAGCAAGCATGTACAATCTGAATACGGTGTGGTTTACTTTCCTTACTAGGAAGTGAGAAAGATATCAAAGTCCTGTTTCTACATATATAAAATAGAATTGTAAAGATAAAGGAACAATGTTGATTTCTTCAATAAACCTCAATAAATTGTAGCCGGAAGATGTGTTTAGACAAGCCTCAGACTGATTACAAAATACTTGTGCCACTGTAGTCATATTTAAAATTTATCTGAAGACAGATGGCAAAAATAACTCAATTTATAGCAATGTTGCATGGTCTCCTACAGGCATACCCAGGCACCCTGCTGAGGAGGATTTCATGTTGGGCAGTTTGTTTTCAGTTCATTCAGGCTAGATGCTGATGAGACTCAAGTTAGTGTAGGAAACCATAATGGTGAGCAGTCACCATCAAGAATATCTCATTTTAAGCTTAATTGACTGTTAAGATACCTATCAATCTAATTGCATTTGCATGCTTTTGAACTGCTAGATGAGCAGGAGCTGGGGCAAGGAATGGGAGCTCACCCCATTGCACAACATTTGAGTCTTGAACCCAGACTGTCAGCTTTCCAGCTGACAAGCTCAGCATTTTAATTGCCCTAGCATCAAACATTACTGGACAAGAAATTGATTGATTCTGTTGGAAGGTATCCCTTCTCTTATGTCTCTCATTTTTCTACACTATTACCTGCTAGTTTGCAGAGGCTCTTGAGACATAAGGATTCTTTCTGCATTGCATAACTATGTGAATGCCAATATATAAATAAGAATAATCCAGTCCAAGCCAATCAACCAGAGGCTTTTGTCTATCTGAAAACTTTGGGGAAACCTTATATTTTAAAGTTTATTGATACCATGACATCTTGGGAACATGAATATTGTGCCTATGTTTAATCTGATGCATAATTATTGACTAAATAACCTTATTATCAAATGATGACAATTTTTCCCTGTGCATGCTGCATCTGAAACCTTTTGTTTCTCAGACTTACACATAGCAATGTGTAAACGTAGCTATAAGCATAGCATCATCTCTCTCTTTTCTAATCAATATTATTGTTCATGAAGACAAATTCATTTTGAAGATAAATAGTAAAATTAAAGCAAAACAGCTTGCATTTTAACAATGACTGCTGTTTTAGACCAAGACTTGGGTCTGTAAGATTTCTTTACTTCTGAAGTTCAGCTTCTCGAATAAAGTCTTGCAACTTATAAGATTTCTAGAAGTAGAATTTCTTGATCAGGGGAAGTAGTTAAATCAAATCTTGAATCCCTTCTTACTTGTTTGATTTCATCCAAAATAAATTCCAACATGCTATTCTTGTAAAGATATATCAAACTGGCAAAAGCAGTGTTGTAATTCTGCATTATAGAACTCTGCACCCAGTATGTAAACACCTTCATTCTTACTTTCTAAACAGGTAAGTCAGGATGGGAAATCACTGCTTGACAAATTGCAACGACCTTTAACACCTGGAAGCTCAGATTCCCTAACAGCTTCAGCCAACTACTCCAAGGCAGTGCACCATGTCCTAGATGTTATTCATGAAGTGCTGCATCACCAGAGACAATTGGAGAACATCTGGCAACATAGAAAAGTCCGCTTACATCAGCGACTTCAGCTCTGTGTCTTTCAACAGGATGTACAACAGGTCAGTCCATATTTCCTGGTATTGGAGTTTCTGTTTGGAAATGCTTGCAGACCTTTAAAAAAAATATCTACCCATACCTTACTGTTCTAAGGGAAAATTTCAAAAAGCAAAATTCTCAGGCTGTATACTTACATATTGATCTTGGTTTGTTCCAGTTACAAAACTAGGCTAAAATAAAATGCTGAATTTGAAGAAGAAGAAGGGAGGGTACTGTAGCACTGATATACCAGTGTCATGGACAAGTACCACCTAAAATCCTCTCTGACCCTGATTGTTGAAAATTGAAATAAGTGTTTCCTATAAAGTCTGAATGAGAAACATCTCAAAAAAACTCTCCTTAAAATGTCATCTCTCTTCGCATTGGTAGTGTGATGCCATTCACATTGACACCTTCAGTGCGTCTACAAATATTAAGTGAAGCTCTCACCACTCAAATGTAGATCAAATTCATGTCTTAGCTTGTGTGTTCTTGATGCATTGCAAAGAATGGCAACCAGAGACTTCAAAAACAGAAAGCTATTGAAGAGTTAAAGAAAAGGAATCAGATGATTTTCAAAGCCTAGTTGGATATCCTGAAGTAGACAAAAAGAGAATTAACCCAGCGATGATGAGCACAATTTACAAAATAAAGTAATATAAATTAGTAAGAAGTCAGCATGAGTAGGACCGATTTGTATGGTAAATAAAAGATAAAAATAGAAGAAACCATATAATCATCATGTTAATTCTCACTGCCATCAGGTTCAGCCTAATTAACTAGGAGCTAATGAGGAACTAAAGTCCTCCCATTACATTGGGAAATGGCTCTTTCAATTAAAGAAGACCAAGAATGGTTGCTTTGAGGAGCCAGATGAGAGGTGTATCTTTCTGGAACTCATGCTACAGAGTACCCTTTCCGCTTCCTTGGGTTGCACAAGCTTAAAAGAATCCTTTTAGGATGGAGGATGGAGAACAAACATTTTGCTGTTCCTGTTACCAGTGTTAAACCCAACCTGAGTTTGTGTCACTGTTCAGTCATGTTCACTTTTTATCTTATGTCACCATCACATTAGAAGTCTTTTTAATCACTTCAGTTTCTAAAACTTCTTGGTATATCAGTGAGTTGCCTGATTGGCAAGTGGAAAGAGGCCTTGTAGAAATATTCTTATCTAGAACCCTAATCATCCCCCACTGCCAGGGATCAATCAGATCCAAAACTGAACTACCAGCCAAATCATCCAAACAAATCCTTCAGAAAAGAAGCAAGGACCATCAGGTGTCTGGGGCAAACCATCTTAATAGGAGTTTTGCCCTTATGGAGGAATAAGGAACTAACAATTCACAACTTGGCCTGAAAGTGATGTGAGCACAGCAAAATGAAGCACCAGAAATGGCATAGTCTTATAACCGCCAGGCCCCAAACCCAGTGCTATTCTTGCCACGGTTCAGCTGAAGCTTGTTGTTCCAATTCAAACCCTCACAGCCTCCAGACACCAGAATGTGTCCATAGCATTGCTTAATTTGCCAGGGGCAGAGATGTATCATTGGGTGTCATCAGCATAGTGATGATATCTCACTCCATGGCAACAGATGATCTCACTAAGTTCATAATAGCAGTGGGATCAAAGAGTAACTTATGCTTGTAGTACAGTTATTGGAAAGTCACTGGGGACACTCAGTTCAGCTTCTACCTCAAGCTGTGGGAGTTCACTGGGTGATTTGGGGCCATTCATTTCCTTCATGCTAGCTTATCTCATCTCTCTTCCTATTGTTATGGAGGAGGGAAAGAAGGGAGATTCAATGTAAGATGCCTTGAACGTGTAAGAAAAGGTAGGATACAACTATAACAAAATAAAAATAGGGTTGATGTGTACCTTAGAAAACTTATATATATTGAGAATGGAATTAGAATGAAAATTAAAGTAGACTAGTAACTCTAAATAATGGCTTTAGCAGATGCTTGGAAACGCAAATTGTTGTTTGGATTCTAAGTTACAATCAGCCCCAGTAGTGCGATGTTTGAATTAGATGTATTATTTTAACAAGGTTTTGGGATGTTGCTTTAGATTCATAGACTCCATAATTGCCAGATGTACGAATAATGAAAGAAAATGGATTCATTTTGTTGTTGTGTTGGCTAAATACTTCCTTGGTTTATGACTAAGGCAGAAGCATAAAGATTCTTTACAGAGTTCATGACATAAAGAAAACGCATGATTTCCTTTTTTTTCTTTGCTGTCTTCTGTGGTTATGCAGGATATCAAACAGTGGTTCTGAGAACTTGGAGAGCTGCTGCTAGCCCAAATAGTCAAGATTAAACCAAAAGGATCAGAAGGCAGATTCAGCATAAGTTATACACATTCCTTGTAATATTTTTTATTTTGTAATATCTTTGAGGGGTCATGGCAGACTGTTGTATAATGAATTTTAGTTAAAAGAGGGAGTATAATAGGTTAATTTAAGAAGATGCTTGATGAATAAGGGTCCCCTCTGCAGGCCCCAGGATGAAAGTTGACTGCTACAGGACATACCATTCCCCCAGACATTTCTTGTATAGGCTGAATTAAGCTTCATATTCAAGGCAGATCTCCTTAGTTGCCCAAATGCTTACTAGTATGGTGTATCTGTAGAGAATTTGCAGAATAGGGAACATCTTGTTTTAGTTACTGCTTTAATTGCCATAGTATAGTGATGTATATGTTAGCTCCAGTTCCCAGAATGTTTAGTTACTGAATAGATTCTGATTAGTAAAATCACTGGGACTTCAATGGAATGGAAAGAAAGTGAATGGAAAGAAACTTTTGCCAGATGCTTCAGTTGAAATCTTGCATTTTATGGTTAAACATGAAGGGGCAGCTCCTTGGGTCAGGATAAAATTGTATTTCAGTTCAATGATTTTCAAACATCATGCCCTCAGGGAATCTTTTGTATGAATTTGTCTGCCAAGGAGTTTTGCAGATAGGACATAGAATTTGTGGTTTATAGAAGATAGTGGTGAAATTCCTACATGCACATTCTATTGGAGTAGTGGCATGGAAAATTAATCTTTTAAAACAATGTAGAACTTAGAGGCAGCTGCATATCAATACATGAGACGGGAGTGTTTTTTCTCAGGATAATTTAATTTAAGTAGTTTTCCAAAATGTTCTGACTGTGAGAATGATTGCTGAGGTAGATGATCTTTTGCTGATTTCCAAAGGATGCTTTTTCTATTAGCAGGCCACATATACCCATAGGAGATAATTCGATTGCTTCATTTACAAACTCGGCAATAAATGGGGAACTTGCTTTTTATCCTTGCAAATTCTGGTGAGAGAAATTGCCACCAGTCTGAGTGTCTAAATGGCTGGACTTATAACAATACCATCAATACAGAAGAAAAATGCTATCCAGGTAGTGGATGTTATATTGTGTATATAAATCCTAAGGTAGGATTTTCACTGACATTTGAATTTGTGTCTGGAACAACTATATTCCGTGATTTGGTAAAACATTTTAGGGAAGACTATTAGGAAAATAATGAATGATGTCTTCGATTGATTTATCTTATTATATTCCATAACAGAACCCATTAAAAGAAACTTACAAATATACAATTGGATTTCATTCATGATGATCTCCTTTGCAGGTGCTGGACTGGATCGAAAACCATGGAGAAGCTTTCCTTAGCAAACATACAGGAGTTGGGAAATCCTTGCATCGAGCCAGAGCACTACAGAAGCGCCACGAAGACTTTGAAGAAGTGGCACAGGTAGGGCTCACATTGACACTATTGTTGGCATTCATTTGCAAAAGGTCATGGCTGGAAAACCTGAAAGGCACCCATACTTTCAAGCTCCAATGTTTGCAACCAGTTTGAAACACAAAGCAAGGAAAGACAACTGGTTGCAAGCGTTGTCCTTGTCCAGTTGTTTCCCCATTGCTCCTCTCCATTCAGTTTTCTTTCCCTTTTAATGAAGGTTATTTTCCTCACATCATTTTCATCTTGTTTCTCCTCCTCCCTCTTTACTGTTTCAGATAAAACATACATCTAAGAGGCCGTTTGTGAGTTTGAATAAAAATGTTAAGTATATTTAGATGAGAGAATCAATCACATTTACAGATGGGGTAACATATTTTACAGGTGGTTCATTTTAATTGGCAGTTATTAATTCAGTAACAAATTATTATTTTTTAAAATCCTGACATACAGACATAAATTTGTTACTCATTTATCAGGGAAAGGAAATTCTCTAGTGCTGGCAGTGCTCGAAGTACAACAGTTTGCTTAGTGATCATTTGAAGATACAATGACACTGGTGAAAATGATTTATGGCCATTGCAGCATCCTCATGATCACATGATCAAAATTCAGATGTTTGGCAAACCGACTGATATGATGGTTGCAGTGAAATAAAAGAAATAAAACTAACAATTGCCACAAAATGAGTAAGACTACAAGAAGAGGATCTATCCCTACATCAGAACTTACAAATCAAGAAATGCTACA
>JANHFO010003189.1:485488-502647 GCA_032468095.1 Pareas carinatus | reverse complement strand
GAAAAAAAGATGACGTGGAAACAGAAGGGGATGGAGAAAAAGAGAGGAAGACGAGAAGATTTTGTGGGGCAAGCCTGAGAAAGAGAAGGGGATAGAAGAGGAGAGGCTTCTATCAGACAAGTAGAGGGATCAACAAAGGAGCAGAGGCTGTGGAAGGAGAGCCCAACAGGCAGTGAAAGAGAAGAGAGAGGAGAGGTAGAGAGAGAGAGGAAGAAGGGCCAATCAGCACAGGTTTTCCATTAAAAGTGTGATAAGTGACTGAACTTTATCACTTGTTTTTTTTTTTTACTCATCATGTTTTTGACCCCTTCCTAAACCAGTGATGGTACTCCAATATTGTCATGTCCTAAAAGTGGTGCAATCTGTGAAAAGGTTGAAAAGCACTGACATAGAGGATATGATATCTGGGTGCACATATTGTTTTAAACCATGATTTCATAATTTTACATTTCACTAAGGCATAAACTAAGAACAGACAATCCAACAACTGCAAAGCCTCCTTACCATACCCAGTAGACTAGGTTATTTTTAAAAAATGGGAGGGGGGGAATGACCCCTAAAAATCAGGAAAAATGCCCAATTGACCAGGTTGCTTGAAGATGTATTGAAGAGTTTTAGCTGAAATAAGAGATTGAGAAAGATTTGACTAGATAGATGCTTGATATAATCCAGGACAGTGACTGATAGGTTAAAAATACATTTGAGAGTATTTCCCCACATTGTTGCTTGGACAATCTAAATGCTATTTAATGATTTTGCACTAATAGTCTGCATGCTATTTGGAAGCTATATTTAAGGCTGTGATACTGAATAAACGATGCAAGAGACTTCCACGTAGATAAGGAAGGGATGCTCTAAGATAAGAACTTTATTCCCTAAAGTTTCCTAATGATGCTACATTATATTTATTAAAATAATTATTCTATCCAATAACAAACATTCATCGGGTAATTTGAACACAAGATAAACATGTAACAATTCAGAGTCTAAGAAATAAAATATAAGATTTTAAGTATTCTTAAAGCCAGGAATATGAACACTAAAATATGTAGGCTGCTATCTCTTGAATTTCTATAGAGGCAGTCCCTGACTTATGACTGGTCACTTAGTGACTAGTCAAAGTTACAATGAAGTTCTTCAGAGCTACTTACAACCCAGTTTTGAAGTTCTGAGGACTCTCCTTCCCCCCTTCCACCCACAGTCACCTGTCCTCATTTTGCATGACTGGCAACGAGCCTCCTTTTATGGATGTTTGTAGCATCCTTTGGTCACATGACTAACATTTTTGAGATTTTTTGCTGGAAATTTGCATTTATTTCCAGTTTTAAACAAAAAACATCTATTGACTAAAACAGGTTGGTTTAATAACCACTGCATTCGCTTTCACTTAACAACTGCAGCAAAAAAGGTTATAAAATCATCCACGATCATGTGCTTTATAGTTTAATGGTTACCACAATATTTGTGCACTGTAATTCTGGACTCAATTATGATCGCAAGTAGAGTTTACCTGGGATAAACCTCCTGGGCTAGACAAGAGCGACCGAGCTGAGAAAGTCCTTTTAGTCACTAAAGTACAGAAGTTCCCAGTTGATAACCCTACAGCTTTGTTTTGGAGTAATGGAAGTGTCTGAGCAATTTCCAAAGAAAGCCATATATGCATCCTATTGCTATGATTTGATTGCCAGAATGAGGTGCTGTATAACTATAAAGGTATAGGTAAATGTTTTTCCTGTCTGGTTGTGTCTGACTCTAGGGGGCAGTGCTCATCTCTGTTTCTTACCCGAAGGAACCTGCATTGTCTGAAGACACTTCCATACTCATGTGCCCAACATGACTATATGCCAAGGTACATGGAATGCTGTTACCTTCCGATCGAAGTGGTACCCATTTATCTACTCATAGTTACATGCTTTTGAACTGCTAGGTTGGCAGGAATTGGGGCAAGTAACAGGAGCTCACCACTGTCATGCAGCGCTCAGATCTCAAACCCATCCTGTCAGCTTTCTAGCTGACAGGTTCAGGGTCTTTAAACTGCTGAACTATCACACCCCCTTATATAATGCCTCCTATAAGGTGATATTACACAATATATAATACTACCTATAATGTGGTATGGTGACAGATTTTCTCTGGTATAGAAAATCTTGTAGTTATTATATCAGCCTGATCTGATAAAACATACTCCTGGCCACCAAGGCCACTTACATTTAAAGTGACAATTAATCCAACTACACAAATAAAAGGCATATTTCACCCTTCAGGGTGAATGCCGGTCCTATTAAAACAGAATAAATACATTTTCAATTGGCAATCTAAACAAACTAGCAACTTCCACTTTGCCTGGATGGCGTTTCAGTTTACTAGCTTTCAGTCAGTGTATTACACTAATCACAATGCAGATTAATGATTTAGGTAAATCTAAAACTGGTACTGTAGTCAGCGTTAGGAGTCAACTTCCTTAGTTGATTGTTTTTAAAGATCTGTATAGTAAGGTCCAGTCTGGTTATAAAAATCATCTGAGGATGTTTATCAAGGACTTGTCTCAGTGTCTTCAAGATTGACTCTATGTAACTTTCCCTATTCTTTGAAATGCCTATTGCTGAGTTATGGGCTTATTTCCTTCTTGGCATTCATAAAGATATAAAAATAGACCTTTTTAAAAACAAGGTTTAATTGTTTAATTTATTTTTTATTATTATTTTGAATCTCTAGTTTGAACTTACTGCAGACACTCAAGAGATTTTAGTTGTCAGCAGTATAATAGGTTTAATATAATTAAATAGCAATGTATATTTATTTAATGTCTTAGAAAATTCAGAGAAATTCAGAGAATCCTGTGTCTACTATTTCTTTAGCTACAATTTAAGAAGAGTCCTTCAGGACAAGTTTAAATATACATGCAGTCTATCATCCTGTCTCCTACCTTGACCTACCTATAGAAATCTTTCAAGTAGGTTTTGATGTCAGCAACCTTTTCCTTCCTTCCTTCCTGCTGGTCCTCAGAAACTAGTGATACGTGCCTCCAAACATGACAACATAGGGTAGAGTTCTGAAATAGTGTAACAACACTGCAAGAGAAATCAAGTTTGTCATCCTTTTGATGCACATGGGGAAAATGGGAGCTGAGATTCAACTAGAGCACTACACAAACTTTGACAAAAATTATATGAATTCCGAGGGGCACAGTGACTCAGCGGATAAGTCACTGAGCTTGTCGATCGGAAAGCCAGCAGTTCGAATCCCTAGCAGTGTGTAATGGAGTGAGCTCCCGTTACTTGCCCCACCTTCTGCTAACCTAGCAGTTGAAAACACGTAAAAACGCAAGTAGAAAAATGGGGATCACTTTGGTGGGAAGGTAATAGCGCTCCGTGAACCTCAGGCATCTGGTCATGCCAGCCACATGACCACGGGGATGTCTTTGGACAGCGTTGGCTCTTCAGCTTTGAAACGAAGGTGAGCATCGCCCCTACAGTTGACTCGACTAGCATACATGTGTGGAGGGGAACCTTTACCTTAATATTTGCATATCGTAACCAGTTTTCTTGCAAGCATGATTAAAGGAGGCACTAAAGGAGAGAAGACCTAATCTAACAGTCAGTTTTCTTTCATAATTATCTTTTCTGTCCTGCAGCTCTGGACATGGCTGGAAGAGCTGCAGAAGGAATTGCTGGATGATGTCTATGCTGAATCTGTGGAGGCTGTGCAGGAGTTGATCAAAAGGTTTGGCCAACAGCAGCAGACCACTCTGCAAGTTACAGTGAATGTTATCAAGGAAGGCGAGGATCTGATACAGCAGCTGAGGTAGGATGTGGCCTTCTGTGAAAATGTCAGCTTTGCATCAAGTCCTCTTCCTTTTCTTCCAGACCCACTATACTCCACTTCTCAGGTTAAGACTTTATCTGCCCTCTTTAGCCCTCTCATTGCTGAGAGGGTTCATGAAAATACCATAGCACAGATTTACTACATTCAGCAGAAAGGAAGTAGTTCACATTGGTCTAGTTTGAATCATGTTCCCTCGCAACCTATAATTGCAGCCTAATTCTTGGTAAAGAAAAATGCAGCTTAGTTAATTGTTAATTATAAGGCAGTTTGTGTATAGCCAGTATTGCTAGCTCAAAGCAATGTGTTGGTGAAAGAACAGGGCTTTGGACATGTGTTTCCAAAAATTGAAGAGTTTGACCTCTATGCACATGCTTACGTTTCAGATTGTGTGTGTGTGTATGCTTTATATGTTTTCTGTGTTTTATAGGGATTCAGCCATCTCAAGCAACAAGACTCCTCATAACAGCTCTATCAATCACATTGAGACAGTCCTTCAGCAGCTGGATGAGGCCCAATCCCAGATGGAGGAACTCTTCCAGGAGCGCAAAATAAAGCTGGAACTCTTTTTGCAGTTGCGAATCTTTGAGAGAGATGCCATTGATGTGAGTCCGTGGTTCATATTGCACACTATGTAATAGTTCCTTTTTCTCACTAGAATTTTGAACTAGTTTGAAAACAGGAATTTCTCTTCAAGAAAAAGCTTTGTGGGTATTACTTTTTCCCATTTTTCTTCTTTAAATCTCCCAAAGGGAGTAAATCAAGGTGATTTCAGGTAATAATGTAAATAGTTTTGGCCCCCATAAATTTGCCTGTTTCATTTGGCTAAGATAATAATGAAGATGCAGTAATAAGGCAATAAATAGTTGTACCTATTGTAGCAAAAAAATTACAGCACAAATATTCCTTCCAGGTTTTGTGTAGCTTCTGTTTCTTTTTATATTTTTATTTTAGATATCTCAATATATATGAATAGTCATTGCTTTTAACACTAACACATTAATAGTGTTCTTATAAAAACTTCTCAAACCAGCTTGAAGATTTAAACAGAAAACTTTGTGTTAAAATAGGATATCCAAAATCATACACATTACTCTTTTCCATAAAATTCCTTTGAAAGTTTCATCATTTACATAACTGTTAGGTCTTTCCTCCTTCCTCCAATAGCAAGTTGCCATGCAGTAGGCCAAGAACACGGTTGTTTTTCAATAATTTTATTAAATGTTTAAAAGGAAGAAAATAGTAAAGAAAAAGAAAAATAGATAAGTAAATTTCCCTTTTGTCAGAACAAGTATAAACAACTTTAATAATATATCACTTTCTTCTAAAATACCAAAATAAAATCTTCTCTTCCATTTCTTATCTCTTATCTATAAACAAAATTTTAAGATGGAGCCCACGCTTGCTTGTGCAAGCGGGGATGTGTACTTGCCCACCAATTCCGTAGCCTGGTTCTGAAGCGCACAAGGCCCAGTTGTGGGTCATAGCGTGGGGGTTGGGGGCCCTTGTTCTAGAAGCTTCTCAATGAGCCATTAGCTCAATTCGCAATAATGGAGTCCTCATGAAACAGAATGTACTTACAAAATTCTACCAGACAGTCTTTGTTACTGAACTTCTTGTGTAATAATGGCCTTCCAGATTATGGTTTCCATTATCTTCCAAGACATCTGCACAGCAAGGGAATGCAAACTGTATGGAAGAGAACAATGTCACATACTGTTTTTTTGTTATTTTTTGCTTAGTTGTCATGGTATATGAAGATCAAGCTTTTTCCTAGAGAGTTTAGGCATATTTTACCAAATGATCAGTCTTCTCTAGGATTCTTTCACTTTTGAAATCTCAAAACTTATTGTTGCTAATTGATGAGTGTTATTTTTTCCTCCTTAGATCATTTCAGACTTAGAATCTTGGAATGATGAACTATCTCAGCAAATGAGTGATTTTGACACTGAGGATCTTACAATAGCTGAACAAAGACTTCAGCACCATGCAGACAAAGCACTAACCATGAATAACCTGACCTTTGATGTCATCCACCAAGGACAAGATCTTCTACAGTATGTCAATGAAGTTCAGGCTTCTGGTAAGATGGATTTGCCCCATTTCAACCAGGTTAATGGATTTATTGAGATTACCTAGGCTGACCTCACAAGAGTCATTGATTTTTAATCTCATTGTACTCCTGAAAGAAATAGAATGTGTCAGAGGTATTTTGCTTTTGCAAGGGAAAGGGTATTTTATTAAAGTTAGTGTAAATTACTGTATATATTTTATTGAAAATTAATTTTCTAGTTTTTAAAATAAGCAGCCATATAATTATTCATCCATCTTGTCTTATATAAATAACAAAAAAGTTAGTTCTGTTTTGCCAAATCTGCTCGAGATTCTGCACACTGCAATGAATAGTACCAGGTTGAGAAGATGTGATAGATAATCCTGATGTAGAGGATTACAGAAGAGTGCTCATACTCATATATTATGAGTATATTACATTGGGTTTGCGTTGGCATACACAGTACAAAGTAACAACTTCTTAGGCTGCTTCTACATGTTTCATGTTATGGAACGATAAATGGGAACAAATAGGTAATGAAAGTCTGTTGAAAATATGTGTAAGGATAAGCAAATTCACACCTTGTTGTGTGAAATTATATGGAGCTGGTTAACCATATCCTATTCCCATCATATAAGTTATATGTACCCATAGCCCCCACATGAAAAACACTAATATGAATAAACCTTTGGGTTTTTAAAATGCTAAAGTTTGCTTTGTATGATGCTGGTTATAATGGAATACCTGTTACGCAGTGATTGAAAACAACAGAACAAAGGATTGTGATATTGTTGAGTTGTAATGTAAACTATAGCCAAGTCACAAACCAAGATGAAGAAATGGGTTTTGATAAAATACGGTAAAATTAAGACTTGCATTGTATGTCTCTTCTAAGCAACTGCCACACATAAACTATTCTTAATGAAGTGGTGGGGTTTTTAAAGTGGGGTTTGATTTCTGAAAAATTAACAAGGTAATCAATTTTGCAGTGCAGTTGATGAACTTGCTATTTTAAATTGAATATAGAACGGAACACAATATTTTTTTTGTCAAGTGTGATTGGACAAACAAGAAATTTGTCTTCAATGCATAAGCTCTCAGTATACATACAAACCACAAAGTAATTTAATTATAAGATACCGATAGGAGAAGGTAGTAGAAAAGATGAAAAGAATAATAGTAATATAGCCATACTACATGGGTAAATATCCTTACACATAAGACGGCACTGTGGTACATGGGAATTTGCAATGTTTTAAAAAATGACATCTTAAATATAAACTTGTATTCAGCTTTCTATCTTACCCTTTCCAGTTTTGACAGCAACAAGCGCAACATGATTTTCCTTCTGTTAAAAGGAACAGAATAGTTTTTGGAGCTCTGATAAGTCTGTTCTTTGTTTTAAAAAAACCTTCTCTTCCCAAATGAATATGCAGATGTTTTATAGCATATGGGCTAATGCCTCCTCTTATCAAACATACCTACTCCAGTGCTCTTCAAATGATTTGGAATGTAACTTGCCCATATTTTCCATCCATCACGACAAAGGCTGTGAATTATTGGAGTAGTAAATCAACAATAATTAGTTGAGGATAACTGCTTTAACACTCATTTGGTATGCCCATCTACACATAGATAATGGGTGGACTGGTTGAGATGTTTATATGCCTGGAAATTAAAAAGCTTTTACAACGAAATTAAAAACAGCTAATAGATCATGCATGTGAGTCTTAGTGAAGTGTGCCACATGGGAAGGTATAACCTATGGATGTGGTTATAGGTGTTGAGCTGCTCTGTGACAGAGATGTGGACATGGCAACTCGAGTACAAGACTTGTTGGAATTCCTTCATGAGAAACAGCAGGAGCTGGACCTAGCTGCAGAACAACATCGGAAACATTTGGAACAATGTGTTCAGCTACGCCATCTGCAGGCTGAAGTCAAGCAGGTATAAGACAACTATAGTACTTAATCTCTCTGTTTCATTCCCATCCAGTGGTATAGAACGAACTTGCAGTCATTTTTTAAGCAATCATATTAATCTGTTAGCAGAATTGACAGATGTGTCTAGGAGTTCATATGAATTCCCATCCAAATTATCTAGAATGATTAGGCAATTTCTCTTTGTTCCCATTTCTCAAATCCCAGATTTTTTAAGAAACAAACCACATATATCTATGAAGGATAAATGATAGAGATCCAAAAGAAGAAGTGCAGCAAGGCTCCATTGTTGTATCTATTCAGTAATATGAATCTGACTCTGTGGAGTAGCTAATCACTTGTTAGTCTTGTTCCAGGATTCTGACTTATGGCGGCATGACTTTAGGTACTTAAACTAAAGCACATCCTTAACTACAGGTTGTGATTAAGCTAATCAACCATCAATAATCTAGAATTATATAGAATATAATATAGAATTATATATTGCTAGAAATATTAAAGATTATCATATTGTTAAATTATAAAGTTAGGAAAGCATAATAATAGTCATCTGAGATGAAAGTGGTATTTTTCTTTCAAATAAAAACACACACATATATATATAGATTAGTAACTAAAAACCCATAATCATTTAAGAATAAGAGCATTGATATTAGTCTTACATTGTCAATGATGAGAATTTTAGAATTTCATTTCCCATTATTTTGTATTTGTAATAATGCTTATTCCAAAAATACAATTATTTTTATTTAACCAAAGAAGGAAGACATGTTAGTATTTTTATGCTAAGACAGAAAGTTCTTCATAGCTCAGCAGGTATCAAATTTGGTAGAATAAATTGTGTTTACTATATTACCTTTCTGCAGCATTCAGTGCATGGTTTATTCAATTATGATGTTTCTCTGCTAGATAGATTGTCCTTGAACTCTAACACATAAAAATACTTAACAGAACTAAAATAGAAATGATAAGAATGTGTTCAGACTCTGACATTACTACTTTAGTAAGTGTGCAGTACAGAAATGCAAATGTTTGAACATTTATATTCTAATGCTTTTCTCTGAGCTCAATATCTGATAAACAGGGTGAATTTGTTTAACCTTGTTGCAGTTACATCTTCTTTTGAATTCAGCATAGTAAACAGAAAAGACATTTTAGGGCATGAAGATGGACACATTTCTTCACCATGGGTTCTGTCAACTTACTTGTTTTTAATGTATCTCTTCTAAATACATATTGATAATTGGCATTTTGTTGTGATAAAAATATATGCCATACCATTTTGATCTAATAATATGGAAGATAAATTATAGAAAATTATTTATTTTCTAACCCTGGGTTTATTGCTGAAAATCAAAAGATCTAGTTGTGGCTGTTATTGCAAAATGATACTTTCTCTAGCAATTGCATGTAATTCCAAAAGTTCTCTTCTGTCAGGTTAAAGTTTGACTAACCTAGCCAAATCTTTTCATTCCCTTCCTTGATTTTGTTTTATCTTTTTTGAGTGTTGTTCATAACATCTAATGATTGTTACTTCTCCATAAAGAACTCTTCAGAATTTTGATTAACATGTTTCAAACATAACGATAGAGCAGGTTTCAAGAGATAGGTTGGAAGGGGTAATAGAATAATCTAGTGAGCCCAATGTCCTGAATTTTAGAAAGGTTACCAAAAGAAATGAAAACTAAAAAAATTCCTCATCAGTTCCCATTCAATATGAAACATATCTGCTGTTTTTAGGGTTTCTTAAAAAAAAAAAGTACATTTTTTCTTTGTTGATTGCTTAAAATGGTATAGCTCTGGGACTGTTTACCAAGAGAAAATGGATAATAAATAAAGGATTTTTGTACTGCTCAGATGTAGAAGGGAAGCTTCTATGTTGTTGATGTTCTGTATTTCGTTTTAGGTATTGGGCTGGATCCGAAATGGGGAGTCCATGTTAAATGCTGGCCTAATTACGGCTAGTTCACTACAGGAGGCTGAGCAGCTACAGCGTGAACATGAGCAGTTCCAACATGCAATAGAGGTAAAGGTGCTTTTTCTTATTAAATTTGATTTTATAGTCTAGGAGACTTTATAAAGGCAACTTTTGAAATATGGGCTAGTATATATTTGTTCATATTTAATGATATTGCTAGATGCACCACTAATATGTCAGATTCTATCCAAATAGATTCTTGCCTCCCACGTGAGCAGGTGGTTCAGAGGTAAAATTACCCTGTGTGATTGATTTTTCATAAATCTATCACTACCTCCATCTTCTGCATAAGGAACAATAGCCATTAATCATCTATATAGCTTCAGGAGCATATTCCACATGTAAAGAGATAGTTTTGTTGCATTTGCTCATACTTGATACAAAGGGTACATTATCTTTTCTCCCCAAATATGAAAAATAGGATTTGAAATCATTAGATAGATGGGCCTCTGCTTTGCCTCTCCAGCTGTGCCTGCTTGAAATGCAAAAGAGTTGCTATCAGTGCAGAAAAATATCAAGTTGGATGACATAATTATGGAGTAACACCTTAAAATTAGTTGACTCGGTCACTTATAATGAACTGCACTAAGGCAATACTGAGGTTTAAATTATCTTCATTTTGTAAGTTATAATTTCATTTATGATATATTGCCCAAGTTTTTGTCACCATGGTAACATATTATGCATGGCTGAATCACATATCATGGAAATAGGACTAATATGGGTGGAAAAGCACCAGTGCCTCTTTAGCAAGAAGTGCTGATATGCTTGCAAATTGAGATGAGTTGGTTCATCCCATAAAACAAACAGTGACCAAGCAATTCAACCATGTTTTGAATCATGGTTGGGTGATCATGCTCCTTGATGCAAGTAACAGAGCAATTCTAATCTCACTGGGAATGAGATCTGTCTTTGTTCTGTCTCTACAAGCTCTATAACCACTTCATTTCTATCTTGAGTTGAAAGGACATACAGGATTGAAGACCAGGAAAGCATATTTATGTTGTAACATTTCCTCTCCATTTGATTCTCTGTATGTGTGTAATGGTATATGAGAAAGATCTTGAGAGATAGAAATAAATGCTGCCACTCAGATAAAAGAGGATGTAGACCTCAGCTTCATAAGGGGAAGAGAGAGAGGCACAGAAGGGATCCTCCCTGGCTTCTTAAGCTGTAAAGGAGACAACTGGAAATTTGTATTTTAGAATTTGCAAGGTTCTGTTAATGTAGTCGCATAACAAAGTACAATTAACTCATCTGGTCTTGCACACACGCACACTGCCTTACAATCTAAATAAAGACAAGGGAGCACACATTAGTCATCCCACGTGATTGGGGAATGTGTTGAAATGTACTCATCTAGTCAGTCTGTGCATAGAGAATGCTGTATCTCTGACTGTCTCTTTCAATTTTTTTTCATCTTTGCTCATGATAAGGAGGGTACAGCAGAAGAAAGAATTGTATTAAAATAGGTTTATAGTAAGCTTTGTGTCTCTGGCTGATATTTATTTATTTACTAGATGTATATGCCACTTTTATTTTGTATAACTGAAGACATAATGTTCCTTCCTCCTGTTTTCCCACCACAAAAATCCTGTGAGTTGTGTTGGGATGAGAGAAAGTGACTGGCTCAAATTACCCAGCTGGCTTCCATGCCTAAGGGAGACCTAGAACTCACGATCTTCCGATTTATAGACCAGCACTTAGTTCTCCAACTAAATTAAGACCTGAAAGAGCTGGCATAATCCTCTTTTGAAAATGTCGACAATATTGTATGTTTGTGAACTTAATGGTGTATTTTGCTTACATTTCCTCAGAAAACTCACCAGAGTGCCCTGCAAGTCCAGCAAAAAGCTGAAGCAATGTTGCAGGCTAATCATTATGACATGGACATGATCAGGGATTGTGCTGAGAAAGTGGCCTCTCATTGGCAGCAGCTGATGCTCAAGATGGAGGATCGGCTCAAGCTTGTAAATGCCTCCGTGGCTTTTTACAAAACATCAGAGCAGGTAGCTGTGTTTAGATGTTTGTTTAGTTCAGTCATGTAACAGTTTAAACACCTTAAACTATTGTAAAAGTTTCTTACACAGATTCCGCAGCTGAAATGAATTCCACTTCATAGAATCAGACCATTTGCTTTACTTCCATTCTTTTGCAACCAGAGGTACTGCGGTCTCAGCCAAGTAGCAGAACTTAACTGACCTTAGCCAGGTCCAGCAATGTAATGTCATGAAATAATAATAATATGTACTAATCAGGGTTAATTCTTTTTTAAAATATAATTTTATTGAAGGTTTTGATTGAATAAAGATTTGATAAGCATAAAAACATAAACAAAAGTTAAGAAAAAGATAAAAGAAAAACTGTAAGAGACAATACAAGAAAAGGAAGAAAAGAAAAAGATAATTAAAGAAGTAACTTCCAATCTTTACAGCAGTTAAAAGCAAGCTAATTGTTTCTCCTTCTCTTCTGAGATTATATTACTTATATATGCTTATTTATGCATACAATGAATTGGATATGTTGCACATACCAAATATGTAGGGGTGATCAAATGCTTGTGATATTTAAAGAAGCTAGCAAACAAAGTTGTGACTGTTAGTTGTTTAGAAATTTATGCCTCACCATTTCTGAACCTGTTGGCTGATAGGTGTGCAGTGTGCTGGAAAGTTTGGAGCAAGAATACAAGCGAGAAGAAGACTGGTGTGGAGGCGCTGATAAACTGGGGCCCAACTCTGAAACAGACCATGTGACTCCAATGATTAGCAAACACCTTGAACAAAAGGAAGCCTTCTTGAAGGTAATCGTGACAGTCTCAATGTACATTTCTCCCATATTTTATTATGGGTAATTCTGCAATCTTACACATCCAGAGCCTAGTGAAGGATCCTTGGCCTTGTGTGCTTAGTATCAAGTACTCTTCTGAAAAATATTTTTTGGTCAAAGGGATAGGCACAGCATACAATTGCAGCAGTTCTTCTAAGCAGTTTTTTAGTAGAGCTTTATACACCTATTACAGTTTTATCTTCCTTGGCAGCTTAGAAAGAAGACACACAGAAACACAAGCATTAGTGTTATGTCTGACAAGGTTAAAGTAGCTTAATTTAATCCAATGTAATTTTTCTTTCCTGAATCTCTTGATGATAAATATCAATACTTAAGCCATATATACAAAAACAGCATGACTTGAGAAATACTACAGGAAAAGAGGTTCTAGGAAGGTAACTGAAGAAAAATAGTAGAAATCTGTGGTTTCTCAGAACACCGTGTCAAAACTAACAGGCGGTGTAATTGGAATAGAAAATAGTTAATTGGAATAGAAAACTGAAGAAATGAGGAAAGAGCAAGGATATTAAATTGCTTGGCTACCCATTTAACATAAAATCTTGTTCATTTTAATGTTATTAAAATCACCAGACAAGAGCATGTTTTAAATGCTTGGCAAAATAAATTATAGATACATGTAAAACGTATTTGAGAATGGGATGACTTATTTCAGGTTCAAAACAGATTTCCTGTTTCATGCATATTCTTAGTCCCATATGCTAATTAATACAATAATATGTAACTGATAAATTGGCAGACAATATTATTGATTGTAGCAGTATCTGGAGCCTAATTTTATTAAGTACTAATTTTATCACAAATATTTATATTAAATAAGGCCTCATAATGTCATATAATGCTAAAAGTTTGTTTCTTAGACTGTTCTATGGGAAATGGTATTTCACAACTTGTAGCTGTACAGTGTGAGTGCAGCTTATCACAAGCACACGACTTGAATTGGTGCCTGCTTCCCTGGCATGACTTGGTAGTGTCCATCTTTCCCTATGATGCCATACCTGCCTGGGGTTTTATCTTTCCTGTCTATCCCTACTGTAGTGAGGTAGATTTGTGGCAAAGATAATAGATAAGATAAAAGATAATCACCTATCTTTACCACAAGTCTGTAGCTCCTGCTGTCAGCACAACTACATATCATACAGGAACTTGCCTTTCGGAGCCCAGGTTCACCTGTGCAGGTAGCTTGCAATGAATAGTCCTCATAAGCATGAGGGCAGTTACACAAGACTGAGGAGCTGTTACAAGTGAACATTCTTTTCCACCTGTCAATCCACCTAATAGTCAGAACTCATTCTCCTCCTCACTGCTTGTATGGCTTCTGGCATGAGCAGACAGCCTGAAGCAGCACTGTTCAGATACAACATCTGAACACCAGATACAACATCTGGTACCCTGTTGGGCGGTTCAGCTATGTAAGTATCTATTATGAGAAGAAGTGCTTTGGGCGGCTGAAAGTGACAGCAGAATGAGCAGCATCTCAGCTGTGGCTGAACCTGCAGAAAGGAGGGGAAGAAAAGACTTTACAGCTACTGTCACATTGGCTTGACTAGTCTGCAAGAAAAACCTTTAACTACCTAGTGTTTTTTAGTTATTTAAAAAATATATTTTGAAAGATGTTTACAAGAGGTGATAGCATGTCACCAAACTTGACTGATTAAAAAAACAGACCCAAACTAGTTAGTTTATGGATGAGAAACCATTAGGTAATCTCTCAATTTTCATTTGTACTGGGAAATTTAAAAAAATCCATAAGGAGGCAGTGACAAATCATGTTACTATTTTGTCAAAAAATGTCATGGACATATCATTCTTGAAGTCAACAGAAATTAAGTTCAGTTCAAAGAAGCCTACTTTTAAATATAGGTTCCTAATTAAAATGTGCCATAGTTTTGACTGCACAAAATAATGGCTGGCTATATGTAAAATATTTTTAAAAGGTATAACAACAGATTTTATTCTGAAGAGTTTATGACTTAGAATCCAATTAAATTATAAGTGCTGTTTGTTGTAAGGTACCCAGAGTTATTAAGAGATGAATGGCATACACAGTTAATATAGTTATTTTTTATTCCATAGTATAATGTAGGATAAGAACTTTCTGGCCTGACAGTTGAGCAGAGCCATTAAATTCAATGGTCACCATCATTCTCTCTTTTTAAAAATAAACTTTCTGCTAGAATTAGGTATTTAGATCCACAGAGTCTATGTACCAAGTATAGATTAGTATAGATCTAATCTTAGATTTGAATAAGAAGAATCTTTTCTCATTTTGTTAATATAATATAGGTAAGCTAGCATGCTCAAAATCCCTATAAAGAATTTCTGAGAAGAAACAAAATGTACTAAAATTATTAGGAAAGCAGTAACTATGAAGTTGGTCATGATTTCAGCAATTGCTCTTTTGTGTGTAAAAGAGACATGGTAAAGGACATCAAACATTCAAACTTGTTTTTCAGAAGAGCGTTAAAAAGATTAGTCAAAAATAACTCATACTGAACTTTTTTATCCTGGATGATTACAACTGCTTATTTTTGTATGTTCCATTGATGCCTGTCAATTCCTATTGGTCATTTTGGTTTGAAAAGATTAATTTGGATGCTGTTCTAACTGAGTATATATAGCATATGAGCATTTAAATTATTTAGTTTAACTATGTTAAAATATGATTTAATGTTTTTATGATTTTGTTCCTCTGTGCTGATGTTTCCTAACCTTCAAATGTGTGGACTTCTATTCCCAGAATTTCTCAGCCATTTCTGGTCATTACAGAGAATTCTGGGAAGTAAAATCTACCCATCTGGAAGCTGCCATGATTGGAAATTGCTGTTTTGTGCAATAAATTCTGAATCTCCTCTCTTAGCATCCTTGCTGTTTAGAAACTGACCCGATTAGAAAAATCAATTGCACTCTCTCGCTCTCATCTTGTATGCTGTCCTGCTACCTAATTTATAGATTGTGAAAATTAGCAAAAATGTGTGAAATATATTAGCCAATTTGGTCTAGTGGTTAAGGCATCAGGCTATAAAGAGAGAGACCATGAATTCATATCCTGCCTTAGCCATAAAAGCCAGTTAGGTGACTTTGGGCCAGTCACTCGCTCTCAGCCCAATCTACCTCATATTGTTATTGTTGTGGAGAAAATAGGATGAGGGAAGTGTGTTGGATATGTTTGCCATCTTCAGTTATTTGTAAAAAAATAAAGGCAGGATACAAGCAAACACATAAGTGTACAGTGCTGCTACAAAATTGTTTTGTGTCAACAGTCAATAGATTGCTTAAATAAATATTTTCTCAATGCTTCAGAATAATGATGTCTGTGTTATTTTGATCCTTTTTGGTTGATGCATCTGTCTTGCTCTTTCTAGGCTTGCACATTGGCTCGGCGAAATGCAGACGTGTTCCTGAAATACCTGCACAGAAACAGTGTAAATATGCCAGGGATGGTGACTCACATCAAGGCTCCTGAACAGCAAGTCAAAAGTGAGTTTCGGGTGTTTCTAATAGCAGGTTTTTAATAAGGCCTCAATGATGAGATAGACAAAAGTACAGAAAAGGATTCTGCAGTATCTCTGTTGTTGGTGAATCTATTGCTATTTTCTATCTCCAAAGCCATTCTGAGGATAAGAGAAAGCTCACAAGTATAGTTGACACTGTGGAAAGAAAGGAAGAAAGAAATACATCTTGCATAAATAAAATATATTAGATTTGATATATAATTAAAAACAAGTAATATTATCAAATTTTTTGTATGTTTATTGTTATGTGGGCTAAATTATATCTTTGTGCATGATTTGTCGTCTGGCAGATATCCTGAATGAACTTTTCCAGAGAGAAAATCGTGTCCTACACTACTGGACAATGAGAAAACGACGCCTTGATCAATGTCAACAATATGTAGTCTTTGAAAGAAGTGCTAAACAGGTCAGGGTCTATCTTTATTTACATAATTGAGTTAGAATGTTCATATCTTCTTATAACTCCAGCTGTCATTCAAGATTCAACAATAAAACATGCAACACAAAAGAAAAACAACAAAACCAGAGGAATCCCTTCCATTCTATATATTCATAGAAATATTAGAGATGCAGTCACATACTGCATGCACACACACACACATCCATCCTTCCATCTTACATAAAAATGCAGGATTGTTTATCTTTCTAGTGAAAAAGAAATAGATAGCTTTTAACAATTTTAGGGTGAGCCAGTTTAGTGTATTAGTTAAGGCATCAGATCAGAAACTTGGCGTTCCTGAGTCCTAGTCCCACCTTGGACTTGAAGCCACCTTGGTGATCTTGGACCAGTTAATCCCTCTTGCCCCCAGAAAGAACATGATGGCAAGCCACTTCTGAAATCTTGCCAAGGAAACTGCAGGGATTGTCTAGACAAGTGCTAGGAATCAATATCTGCTCCCCTCAGTTGCAAGTCATTTCTGTTAGAAGTTATTACTAGTGGTGGAATCAAATTATATATTTGTAACCAGGCAGTTATAATGGAACTGAATGGATTCATTCCACTTCTA
>JANHFO010003189.1:440809-452311 GCA_032468095.1 Pareas carinatus | reverse complement strand
TTAGAAATATAGGAAAGCATAGAGCTATACTGTAGAAATACATAGAACAGATGTACAGATCATCTGGCAACTATAGATACCCTGATGGGGATGGAGTCATAAAAATGATCTCGACATTACTTTTTTCCCACTTAATCATCTCATCACAAGGATTCCAAGAAGCTTTTAGGGGAAACATGTCTCCCTTTTGGAAGTATCAAGGAACAATGCTGTTAGGTCCTGGAGGAATCTGTTAGACATTGGTGCTGGTGTTTTATTTGTGCTAAGTGGATTAGAGGTGCTATGTGAATCCAAGCACAGTAGAAGACAGAAGGAATCTGCAGTTGAGGATCCAACAGGACCAAAAAGTTAGCTTTTTTGAATGGAATGGACCAGCTAATGAAAAGGCTGCTGCATTTAGAAAGGACAAGCCAAATGTCAGAGAAGAGGACCAAAGTACTATAAAATTAAGAAGTTTGGGACAGAGTCCTTTCCCCCTCTTTTGTTCTCTTCACTGGGCTAAGTGTAAAAGTATTGAATCAGAGAAGAAGGAAGCAAAACATTTAAGAAACAAAAAAGTAGGGCTTGAATATTTTTTCCAAAACGAGAATACTAGAAGCTTTGAAATTCTTTCACTTGGAAAAAAGCATTTAAGATGAGATAAGATTAGGGTGAATAAAATCATAAGTGGCAGGAGGAAATGAGAAGGAGTTTTTTTTTGTCTTCTCTAAACATTAAGACTCATCCAGTGAAATTGAAAACTATTGGCCCTGAAAATTCAACATTATCTGCAGGCTAAGGGAGGAAAATCAGTTGCAGAAGTACAATAGCAGACAACGTGTTTGTTATTTGTATATATGTCAAAGTTCCCAATCTTGGCAACTTTAAGATGCATGGACTTCAAGTCCCAGAAATTTCCAGCCAGCCATGCTTGCTGAGAAATTTTGAGAGTTGAAGTCCACATGTCTTAAAGTTGCCAAGATTGGGAGCCCCTGATATATGCTGTTGGTGAGCACTGAGTCAATGTGCATATTTTTTCCTCAGTGGGATTTTTTTCTGCACATTCAGTTTTAATTTTAATTAGTCAATGTTTATACTATAGGTTGAACAAAAGTTTCCAAACTGTTTCCATCTAGTTTACTCTTAGGATATTGAAAGTAACCCTAGGCCTGAAATTTTTTTGTCAGATGTTTGCAGTGTTGCTTGCTTGAAGAGTTGCATGAGGGAAAATATTGGCTAGCCTTCATAGAAGATAGACATTTAATGAAAGCATATAAGGAGACCTTGTAGCTGCCTTGTATCATTCATTCATTGCTGATTGCTCAACCATTTTCCTTTTACCTGAAGTATTTACTGCTTCTGCTCTCTTTCTCTATGCATAGATGTCTTGAATTGAATCTTATATCATTAGGGTTGATTGGTCAGTGTTCTGTTTCAAGCTCTAAACTTAGAGCTAAATTATTTATGTGTCTGTGGCACTCTCAATACAGGTAGTCCTCGACTTACAACAGTTCATTTACTTTAAAATTCAGGTGCTTGGCAAAATTCAGATGCTGACTCATATTTATGAGGGTTGCAGTGACAATTAGGGTCATGTAATCACCTTTTGCGACCTTCTGAGGAGCAAAGTCAATGGGGAAGCCAGATTCTGTTAGCAACTGCAGTGATTCACTTAACAACTGTGGCAAGAAAGGTTGTAAAATGGGGAAATGTTCACTTAACAGCTGTCTCGTTTAGCAGCAGAAATGTTGGGCCCAGTTGTGTTCATAAATCAAGGATTATCTATAGTAGATTGAGCTCGTCTTAGGTTTATGCATACACCTAATCCTCATACCTTAAAATTCGCTAATTTGGATTTAAGAATTGGGTTCATAGTTCTGGAGCAGTCTGGCTATTTCAGTTACATCAAAGAAATCGGTTCTTTTTTGTTAAACAGTGTGCTTAGAACCTAACTGACTAGTATATCTTGGTGGATCAGCTCTTAGCTGTTTAACATTTGATTGCCCAGTTGAAATACTGTATTCTTATCCTCTCAAAGAAACAAATGCTACAGACATGTGCTTTTTTCTGAATCTTTTGTATCCCAGACCTTTTCTCTAATGATTTCCTTTTCTAGTTTGTCCTGATGTTTGAATTTAAAACACTGAAAAGTACTAACTAGTTACTTTGTTTATCGTTTCCAGCTCTAATCCATTTGACATGTCCTGTTCATGCTTTAATAGCATTATTTCTTTGATGATTGCTAAGTAAGCAATAAGCTGGTTGCTTCCCCTCTCCCCCCCTTGCTAAGAAATGTTTGAAAGTTAACTGTGCAATGTAATGAGGAATTTGCTTGAACTTCAGTTAGGTTAGTTACGGTAACACATCTGGCTGTTCCCAAGTGTGAGCCTGAAATCTGGAGTTGTGCTGAGTAGTGAGTCAGAGGATAGCATCCCCTGAAGGGAGTAGCTTTGCTGAAGACAAGGAAATTTACAAGAGTTGAAAGCTTAAATGCATTCTCAACCCCACCTCCTGGTCAAGGAGTACTTAGAGTGGAGAGGAACAGCGGAACATCAGCATCACCTTTTGTGTAGAAATTCTCTCCAGAAAAGTACAGCAGTGGTGCAAGGATTTTGCAGCAGCTACAATTTACCATGTCAGATAGAACTGACACTCTGCAATCTCATCATTCTCCATACTGTGGAAATGGACAGGCTGACAACTGTAAATACTGGATCCTGGACTTAGGTATAAATAATACTCAAAATTTCTCGAAAGCCAGAATGCATGTTTCTGTGCGTTTGTGATATTTTTTTCCATTGCAGAAGCAGACGCATGTAAATGAATAAATCAGATCTTAAAAGTAGAATCAAATGTATTTCCAGTAGATTGTGGGAAATTGTTGATAACCTTTAGCAGATAAAAGAAGCACTGATTTTATTTGCAGCAAGTTTTAAAAAGAAAAATGCAAGTCGGAAAAGGGAAGACAAGCACTGGTATAACATATTTTGAACTGCCTAATTATATTTATGTGTAGCCTAATCAAAACGAAACTTAAAAATGTAATTTATGAATACATCAGTGCTCAGTTAAGTATCTTCTAGAGAGTGCACCATCCATATTGAGTTAGACAAAAAAGACTATTAGATTTTCTTCATTCTGCACTTTGTATTAGATAGGTACAAAAAAGTATACATTTGGCTTTTAGTAGTTTCAGATGTTTTAGTCTTTTCCATAAAGAAAGCATGGGGGGGAAGTTTGATGAATTGATATGCATTTTTAGTTTTCTGCATGAAAAATAATGAATTCAAATAGAACTATATTAAATAATGTACAGGTTTTGTTTTCTGAACAGACAATAATAATAAAACCTTAAAAATTGTATTTTTAATAATAGTTTTTAAAATGCTTGAGTACATCTTAACCTTGCCAGAGCATAAAAGTTGCAAAACCTTTTGATTAAGCCTTTGAATTAATATTTGCATTTTCATACAGTTTGATTAAAATGTATCCGAATATATTTGTATTTTCCTGAATATATTGATGGCAATAGAACAATCTCAATATTCGAAAAAATTAAAGCATTCTACTGTTACATGTACATCCCAACCCTATGCATAATCTCTCAGAAGTTCAGTCACCATAAATGTCTGCAGCAGCTGGTTGAGTTCAGAATAATTTCAGTATAAATATGTCACTGTCTGTATATATGAGTTAGAGGCATTTACTTATTTATGGGTATATTAGTATTGTAGACAAGTGTTATGCTGATGACTAAAATGATAGGAAACCAGCAGGCAACCATTCTTATGAAAGAGTTTTAGTTCTGCCTTCTGAAAAGTGTGATAGTTTCTTTATGAATATTTAATATCTTCCTGGGAGCATTAATTGCCAAAATATTTATCAGATGTTTTAGTCTGTAGTACTAGTAGGATAGATATTGTAGGAGGCAAAATATCATATAGTTATAATCATGTTATTGCCAACTTAGGGTATGCGCCCACACATCACAGACAAGAGGAAGTATGTGCACCTTATTATTTGATACAAACTGTTATATGTTGCTGGATTCATGAAGTGGCTAAAAGAGAAAAACATCAGGATTTTTTTATTAAAAAAAGTTTCTTTAATGCAATAGTATCTCTCCTTTCTTTTAATGTAGTTGGTATAATAAGTGTATTGAAAAAATATGTAATTACTATTTACAAAATATTCACATTTATTGAATTCTTGGTTATTGTTTGTCAAAATACCAAGACATACTGGAAATTTTAGGGTGGAAAGAAATTCAAAGAGCTACTCTGAGGCATCCCTTATGCCTCAAGTTAAACATGGCCAGCAAACAGATCTCATTCCAATGAGGTTACAAAGACTGTTGAGTCACCTTGCAATAAGTTTGTCATTCCCTGGGGCTTGTGCAAATCAATCTTATTCTACCCTGAACTTGATACATTGCAATGTCTATTAAAGGCTCACATGTTCACATCTATTAAATATTCCCATATAAAATGCATGTGGTTTTATAAAGTGATTATAATTAGGAAGATGTAATCTTTCTTGATCCATTGCTCCTCTCAATGAAAATAGGCAGTCCTGAAATAATATTTTCTCCCAAATATCTAGAATTACTAAATTACAATTTTAGAGTATTCATATGTTGAGACAAATACTTATTGCCATAATGCAATATTTTTTCTAATGTTGCAACATGATGTTTTAATAATAAGGAAAATGTTTATAGTGTTATATGCCACACTGATTTAAAATAGATTGCCAAATGCAGTTTAGGATTGGCTTGCCTCCTTTGTAGTCAACACTAAATCCTATCACATCTGTGAAGTGTGAAAGTAGCATGGGTAGTAGATGGTACCATTTCTCAGTGCCCTCTTTCATTTTGCAGATCCATATCAACCAAAGAAATGATCACTAGAATGCAAATGGAGAAAGTGCTAGGGTTATTGCTGACTTGCTATTCCATGGAGTTAAATAATGCTTAGTTCACGGGCTCCATTGTTCCCATATGGAATAGGATGTTATTGGCTTACTTTTATGCAACACTTCTACCAGGGTATTGGATAGAGAAACAAGACCTTCAAATTTGGTATGCATTTCTTCTAAAAGAGCAGATGAGTCTGGGAGTTATTTTTTAATTCTTACTTATATCTGGATTCTCAAGAAACATGAAAATTCTCAAAGGTGGGGTGGGCAAGGGAGCAAATAGTATATGTGTGACTACATCACCATGTAGGCTTACATCAGACATTAGGATGATTTGAAACAGTCACATTTGTATGAAGACTGCACAGGGGGTGTAATGTCATTTTGGTGTCATATTTTGCTGTGGACACTTGCAGAGATTTCTAGTACACCAGCAATGATCATTCTTGTGCTGTTGAATTTGGTGATATCTCTCATGGCTTAGTTACATCCTGAGTTGTCTATTACAAAGGGCAAGTATCCAAAATTTCAGTTGAGGCAAAATATTGCATCTAGGCTGGTAATAAAAGCATAATATTGAAAGATATTATGTCTATACTGAAAGGTTTGTTCCACATTCTATTTGTTTTCTGGACACAAATTTAAATGATGGTGTTGGACATTAAAATCTTAGATACCATAGGTCCTGCTTATCTCAGTATGAATTCTTAGATATTGGTCAACAGAGCAGCCATACACTATTGAAGAAAGAATCTCTTTCTAATATCCACTTGTCAAATACATAGGAGAGAATTGTCTCCAGTGTTGCTTCCAACTTATTGAATATTGTTTCCTAAAAATGCAATTCATAGTTCACCTTCTCAACTTGCAGGAAGGGAATCCAAACCTTCCCCTATCTTTGGGCTTATGAATTAATCTATAATGTATTAAATTGTACTTATCAATGTTTTAATTGTTGTTTCGTGCCTTGAGTGGCCTAAAATGGAAACCAGTGTGATATGGTGGACAGGGACACCCAGGTTTAAGTCCCTTCTTGGCAGTTGTTATGGGAAAATATTGGAGGAAGGAGCTCTCTATATATTATCCCAAATTCCTGAGGAAGCTGGAATATAAATCTGATAAACAATAATATAGATAGTTAAAATAAATACATAAAAATAGAGCCTATTAATTGTTGTTACGGAGAATACCTCCCAGATAAAAATGAGACAGAAAATACTAAGACAAACTACACCTAGGTTTTTTATGCAAATATTAGTACCTGAAGAAAATGTATCAGAATGGCAGAATAGCCAAAAATATAAGTATAGATGCTACTCACTTAAGAATCTAGCTTCATAGCCAGATAATCATAGATTTATATTATAATGAAGAAATTGATAGCTTGTGCAACTTCAGCAATTAAGTGTTAATATAGTTTACATTACTTTAATTAATCATTTAATGGTTAATCATTGTAATTAATTTGACTACCCTGCGCTCCATGGCTTAGGACCCAGATATTTACAAGACCGCGTTCTACCAGCCAATACCTCCCACCGACCGATACGCTACCACAGAGAGGGCCTCCTCAGGGTGCTGTCGACCAAACAATGCCAGCTGGCGACCCCCAGGGGAAGAGCCTTCTCTGTGGCAGCACCCACCCTCTGGAACGACCTCCCCCCTGAGATTCGAGCTATCTCTGACCTCCGTGCTTTCCGCCTTGCAGTAAAAACACACCTTTTTACTCAGGCTGGTTTGGCCTAGTTACACCTTCCCCGCGTGAAATTTTTATTTCAAATGCTAAATTTTAAATTTGGTTTTAAATTGGTGTTAATATTAGGGTTTTAAAGTTTTGAGCCACCTTAAATATTTCTTCTTAACTGTTTTTACATTTTTGTATTTCAATTGTATATTGTCTGTTTTATTGGCTGTACACCGCCCTGAGTCCCTTTGGGGAGAAGGGCGATACAGAAATTTGATAATAAATAAATGAGCAGATCATATTGATACAAGTGTCACCGAGAGATGGGAAGTCGATAAGAGTAAAGATTTTTTTAAAAATAATCAAAGAAACAAGACAGGGTAATTAAGAGTACAAAACTGTCCTCCCTGCAGTATTTCCTCCAATAATTTCATTTATAATATTAGTTAGTATTGTTCATTAAACATGTGTGCTATGAATGGTCGAAATTGTAACTCAGACCATAAGGACTGCAGCATGCTAGGGAAAGCAGATGGAAGGAGTTTTCTATTAAGCATCATTTTTACACCTTTTGATGGGTCTAAATTTCATTTTAAGTTTCATTCTTTCTCCAGTGAATAACAAGTATGAAATATTTATGAATATATAAGGATTTTATTGCATGATTAAATTTCAGGGTGAGGACACATGGATTTAGCATGTCTACTTCCCACAGCCTAGATTTTCTGCTTCCATTCACATTATTTTTCTGGACCATGTTCATCCTTGTCCATGGTGAACCCTAACCCTAACCATACGCCTTTGGTTTGCATGTTAGACCATAGTGTGAATCATACTTCCATCTATGGGTATTTATCGGCATGATTGATTCTAACTACATTTCAGATAAAATTTATGAATTAAATGGAACATGCTCTTTTCTCCCTGTTTTTAACATTCTCTCCAGTGTGATGATCATGTGTGTATGTGTGTGTGTATAATATCATGCCATATCATGCCGTCCATCTTTAAAGATAGGATTGCTCGAGAGAGATTCCTGGGAAAGGCCATTCAGAAAAAACAGGGTGAAGACTGGAATGCAATAAAGTAACCAGTATAGTTGACAGAGTAGTGTAACTCTTGGATTTCAGCCAGTTCCTAAAGAAGCATATAGCCTGAGCTTTTCTGGCACAGATGGAAGTTGTTAAATGTGTTTCTGTAGACCTCACCAGAGTCGGCCAGAACAATGACTGCAAAATCTCTCCTGGAATGGAGCACATCTGGGACTGTAGGAAGGCATGTCTGAGGGTTAATATACTGCAGGCCCATGTTTCCTTTCTACCTTCTCTCAAGAGCTCTTTTGTGCACATTTTATAAACAGGAAGTTTAAGCTAAAATATCATTTAAGAAACCTGGTGTTTTTTTTAATGTATATATATAGCTTACCCATATTTCAAGTCCATGATTTCTATTTAATGTTGATTTGCATTGGTATTTTACTCAGTTTTATGTATTACCAAAAAGCATGTTTTAGATAACCACAACACATTATAAGTTAAAACGTCTTAATATTTATATAGGCTAGCAATTCTGAGACTGAGGAAAACCCCAATGGGAAAAAACGTTGGGTATATTTCACTCTAAACAGGAAGGGTTTGTTTGATTCTTAATTTTTTGCCCCTAATTTCACACTTGATGAGTGAAAGAGAACTGAAGGAGCACTGCAGATAACAAAACGAAAGAAGAAATTGCCTTCAGTAAATTGGAGAGAAATAGCCTAATAAAATTTGTGCCTTGTTTCAGATTGTTGGAAGTTATTGAAGAAAACAGTAAAACCTGCTCCTAAAATAAATATTTTAAAAAACCCGATCATTTCTTGACTCAGTGTTGACCAAACCTAGAGCATGCAGAAAAGAAGGGAATATTGTTGCTTTAGACCAGTGGTGGCGAATCTATGGCATGCGTGCCAGAGGTGGCACTCCCTCTCTGTGGGCACATGCACCATCGCCTCAGCACAGATTGCTTTACTTGAAAGCCAGAGAGACACGGGGCTCCCCTCCCCCTCTCCACGCACGCCTGAGAACAGTTCTGACATCACCCGCCTCTCTGCCCATCAGCCCAATGGGAGTGCTTCCTCCCTCCCCTGTCTGGACTAAGATGAATGGCTCAAATGCAGCATCGAGTCTGTGGTGGAGGTGAGAGAGGAGAGGAGCTAGGTTGAAGGAGAGCATAGCTCACAGCAAGCTGCAGAAGCTGGGGGAGGCTACCAGAAGGCCCGTGGGGGGTTGTCAATGGCTGCGGGGAGTGCCAATGGCTGCAAGGGGTCATAGAGGGTTGCTGATGACCATAGGGAGTGCAGGGGGGGTCACCGATGGCCGTGGGGGGGCACGTGTTGCCATGTTGGCACTTTGCAATAAATGCGTGACTTTTGGGTTGCAGTTTGCCCAGGGAGTCCACAGACAGGTCAAAATTTGGAAAAGGTAATATATATAAACTGTCGATTAGTAATTAATTGAATTTGTGGGAATGGGGTCTGCCATGTAGCAACAGCAAGTTTTAGGATGCACAGCTTGAAAAAAGTTGAAAACCTCTGAGCTAATGCACTAATTCATACATTGGCAAAAAGAGTTTTACTCTGCAATTTGAGGAAGAGAACATGGTACACACATTCAGCATGGTGAAACTTTTTGAAGGAACATTTTAACTCCTTACACAGCCCAGTGGACACCCAAGAAAGAAATCAGAGTTCTCTCCAGTTTCCCCACCATTATACAGTACATAAACCTGTTGCAGGAATCCTGACTTAACACTGTAGTAGTAGATTGCTCTGCAACTACATCTGTTTACTATATAATCTAAGCGAGGTTAACCATCATATTGTTGTCTGAAGGACATTTGTACAAATATGACTGCATGTAATCAGAAATGGTAGCTTTTTATTAATCCATTTTTTGTGGAAGGAATTTAATCAGGTTTAGAACTAAATCGGGAAATCATGCAACTCCCTCCCCTCTCAATTTCTTCCTAATTGAAAGGGGAGAGAGTTGTATAATGTCCATAATTTTCCTTTTTACTGAAGATTGTTTTTGATTGAAGTGTATCATTAAAATATATTCTACTTCATACACTGCAAAAATGTATTAGTTAAAACATGGAATTCTTGACACATTAAAACTAAACAAACTAAAGGAAATATTTAGCTGGAGGAAAACTGTCAAATATACAAATTCTAAGCTTCAGTTTCCATCTGGATCAAGAGTTAGGTTAGACATTAATAATTGTATCATTTAAAACAATGCCTGTTTTTGTAATAAGGAGAGCCATTGTTCATAAATAACATGATCAATATATGGTCATTTGTTTAATATGCATTTCCTATAGGGAGAATAAATTCAGATTTCCTCTTGGGATATTGATTTACATTAGGAATTTGTGCTTATTTTCAGGGTATTTAGAAAATGTGGCAGTCACTTGGCAGCATGTTAACTTCTATTGATGGGTTTCTCTCTGTCCCTACAACATTGGTAAAGACCATATGCAATTTTTGTGATAGGATTAGTGAAAAACCAGCACCTGCTTGTTCTGGGTAGAGAATAATGGAAAATATCATGCAGGTAATGACATGAGGCAACTATCTCCTTTTCTTTGTAATTTGAGTGGCTTCCAGCCAGTGGAATTAAGACATTACATAATGACTCTTTGAGCTGCTGGATATATTCACAGACATTAACATTTCTTTAGTTTTAAAGTTATAGTTTTCTTAAACATTGACATAAACATAAACAATATGCACCATGAACCATAGTAGTTGATTGAACAGCACCTATTGAATTTATTCATAATAGCAAACCTGAGTTAGCCTTCTATGATGTATAATATAGCCTCTTTGTTTCCTTGTGGTTGTAGATTCCTGCCTCCTTCACAGGCTGCAGCATCAAGCCAATCTTGGACCAACATGAAGGAGGAGGATTCATTGATTTTATAAATGCATGCAGGTGTTTTGGTCTAGTATGTAGAAATGTGTGCCTTTGGGGCTACACAATCCAGTATGATTATTATTCATGTAGAATCTGGCTTGTAAATATACTATGTGTCAAAATTAGGCAAAGATCCAGTTAATATAATATATTACTATGACTGAAAGCATCCCTGAAAAGCTAATAAGCAGTAAAATGAGATCTCCTCTTTAGCTTCAGGCACTGATATATACATATTTAATGATATATAACTAAATATAAAGTACCAGTTCAATCAGTTGGCCTCTTTATATTTTACTTATTTTATAGTTTTTAAACAATCTTTTGTTTTTTAAAAAAACATGAATTGCTTGCTGTACTTCTGTACTCACATAACTTGTTCTTCATTTTTTGTGTCCTTTGCCATAGACAAAGGTCTTATGAAAACAATTTCCCGAATGCTTGGTGATGTTTATTTTTCTATAGTAACTTATATATCTATGTATCTAAGATTTCATAGAAAGAATGACTTGAATGGGCTGAGTTAATGGGTTTCTTCAGAATCAGAATTTATTGGCCTAGTGTGTGTGGACACACAAGGAATTTGTCTCCGGTGTACATTCTCTACACCTACATACATACAATAGACAAACTGTCATTACAATCATAAGATATATTCATAATCATAAAGTACATTCATCATGTCAGATACACATGAGCTGCAATCGACAGATCTTAATCATGAATGCAATCACAATCATAAAGTACATTCATCGCGTCATCATGTTATGAAGTACAATCATGTCACAAAATGTCATGTCATAAAACACCTTCATGCCATCCAATACATTTTTGTGATAGTTTTAAAATAGTTATAGTATACTAATAATCAATCTACAAATCAAACTATGGTACTAAATGAACAACTATTTTATATTGTAAGATGTAAGCAACAAGTTAATTGTCATACAATTAAGAGAATAGGTA
>JANHFO010003189.1:390010-415755 GCA_032468095.1 Pareas carinatus | reverse complement strand
GCTGCAACCCCCGCCGATCCCCCTGTGACCGCTGATGGCTCCCTGCAACCGAAGACCCCCTACATTTGCCGTCACTTCCACTTCCAGGGAGCACGTCGCTTATCACCATGTCTGGCCTACAGCCTGGATATAGGCAATATGCGGGCTGTATTTGGCCCGCAAGCCGCCTGTCTGACATATATTGTCTAGTGAGATCACTATGTTGATAAAACATAGAATACACATATGATTTTCTTGCTTCTGTTTGGAAAGATAGTGCTACGGCTGTAGTGATAATTGCTATTTAAAATGTATGGTATAAATTTGTTTTCAAGCTCTGATGAACCAAAGCAGAACCAGAATCTGCAGTTGATAGTAATCTCTATTTTAGTTCATGTCAGTTTGCTTTATGTTTTTCTGCACTACACATTTATTGCTCTTTCTTTTCATTCCAGGAGAGAAGATTGCACATGTATATAGTTTATTGCCAAAATAAACCAAAGTCTGAGCATATTGTCTCAGAATACATTGATACATTTTTTGAGGTAAGTGCCAAAGGAAGGGGAGGAATATACTGTATCTGTGTCTCTTGGTAGAAGGGAAGCAGCTATAATCTTCTCCAAATTTACTTAATCTTTTCCATTTTTGATATATTAACACCCTTGGGATTGAGGCTGAAATTGGTTTATTTTTACCAAATGAATGAATGCGTTTCCTGTCTATTAACTCTGACATTTAATATCTCTGTATAGCAAATTCCAGGTCAGAGATGGATTACATGTAGCCCGTGACTTCATTGTAAAGCTAAATCACAATAACTGATTAAAGCGAATCAGTGATGTAGTCATAGATTCCCCAATTGCTTATACATACCAGACTAAGGAGATTCAGATGAGGGGGAAAGAACAAAAGGGACATTAATACTTATAGCTATAGTACCTAATAAGAATGTTTTTATTCAGCCATGTCTTACATATAAAGTTCTTTCTGCATTGCTGATTCTGACAACTTGATATAGCAAATAGGGCAGCTGTGCTCCCAAATGTGAATGATCACATAATACTTCTGGGAATGTGAGTGATTAACGATAAATTGGATATAATTCAGAGGCCTGTTGAGGAAAATCTTTCAACCTGTTTTTGTCAGACCTGACAGGATGGAACTGGTTCATATTCCAAAGTGAAATGAATTGATATATCGCCTGGGCACCCTCAGGTTTAGCATCTCAAAACTGTACAACCCAGGAAACTGCACTGAATTCAGTCAGGTTTCCCCTTTTCATTTGTTAAGGCAAGGATAAGATCGACTGCAAGGTTGAAACAGTAGGATTTCTCTCTCTCACTCAAATTTTTTAAAAAATCCTTCTTCCTCATTGAATGTATATAGAATATTCTGTTTATTGATAAACTGTCATATAAATAAAACCCAAAATATCTCAATTTATTTTCTAATTAAAATTGAGAATTAAGCATAGAGTGCAATATACCTAACAAGTCTTCTTAATCTATAGAAAATATTCTGAGCTTTACTTATTATTACTAGGACCTGAAGCAGCGTTTGGGTCATAGACTTCAGCTCACAGATTTGCTGATAAAACCAGTTCAAAGAATTATGAAGTATCAGTTGTTGCTAAAGGTAAGTAACTGAATGTTCCAATTTGTACTTAAATTGCAATGTCACATTTAGAAATTCATCTCTATATGTATACTCTCTTCTACATCATTTTATCAGAGGTGCAAGCATCCTCCCACCCCTGGCCATTCAATTTTTTTCCTCATATGAGTTGTTTCTTTGGGTTCTTAACAAGTAGTCCCTTTGAACCAGTGAGAGAGTTCTCCATTAACATTGTTACTGGAAGATGGTCTTTTTGATAAACTCTCTCTTCAGTTGAAAGGGATGGGAAATTAGGCGTTCGGTCTTGAAGGAGAATCTCTGTGTAGTCAATCAAGAAAAGGTGATACTAGGACTAATTTCCTGCTTCATGGCCAAGATTAATTCTACCCATTCCATGTTAGAGAACAAATCTGACAAAAGCTAAATGTTCATACAGCAGAGGTTACACACTTCAGACACACTCAAGTGGGACTGTTGGCTGATAGACTTCCTATTTTTTGAGAGATTAAAAGGTGAAGAAGATAAGTAGATCAGGAAATGTATCAAGCCAGCAGGAAAGAAGTTCCTGCTGCTATCAGTCAAAGGGGTGGCTACATCAATAGTAGGAAACTATTGACTCGCTATCTAAACCCAGAGAGTTCAGCTGAAAGGTGGGAAGATGTAAAATCATAATTTTATCAATGTTGAGTAAATAATGATGTTAATAAAATCAGAATATAGAAAGAAAATGTTTGAGAAATTTAGTGGAAGAATTCTGACCACTTTTAGCTAAACCAGTGATTTGACATCAGAAGGCAAATTGATAAAAAGATAAATATTAAAGACCAAATAAATGTTTACCGGGAAATGAATTTTTCTGTTTTAAAAATGTATTTTCTAAGAAAATGGAGGTGCAGTACAGCAGATGGAAGACTAATTATTGCATGGATGTATCTTGAAATCAAGCAGTCAAGAAACAGACAGTATTTTACTTTATTTTTATTTTATTTTTTATCAGTTGAATTTTATATCTGTTTAATTTTTGATGTCATAATGGCTTCATAGAAAGCCTATAAAATGGTGAATAAATATTTTATTATCTGCCATTTCTAAAAGAGGGATTTCTAGCTGTTTTAAACTGAAGATCTAATTCCATGATTTTTTTTACAGGATTTCCTCAAATACTCTAAAAAAGCTAATCTTGATACAACAGAATTAGAGGTACTTAAAATGTTGCTTATTTTTACAATATATTTATGATCCCAGACCAATAAAATATTGCTTTAAAATCATTCCTAAAGCCATCTTAGTAAGTCTTATAGTAATAACAATCTGTTCTGTTTATTTCAGTGTTATAACAAAAATCAGTGCTTTCCTCCCTGTTCATGCAAAGATGGTTTTAGGTTATGTAATTTCTATTCTGGAAAGTGAGGGCTAGTCAGATGACTTGGGATGACACTTCTAAAATGCATTTTAATGCAACCAGGCCAGTAGATGGCAACAGTAAAATGCAGTTTGATTAGAAACTCTCTTTAGGAGTGTCATGCTCCTTAATGTGGCAGTGTGATTTACTTTAGCATAATATACTATTTTATCTTGACAGTCTCAACCATTAGCCATGCATGTGCAGTTGGGGATGGATGTTTGCAGGGGAGCGGGGAGATTAAAATGCATTAAGATGAAACTCAGGAACCCTGTGAGAGGACAAACTCTTGATCCTCCAAGTCAGTGTTTACCTCATCCTGTGGAATTTAGAATAACAAGTTTCCTCATTGCTTCTTTTCAGTCTTCACATGATAAATTCAGTTATTTTCTCCATCATTGATTAGATCCTGTCAGGTATATAGTGCAGCATGCATGTAACTGCTTGGTACTTTTTGGCACTGACTGACTCATTAGTAAAGGAGCAGAAATCCAATTCACCTTGCCTCTCCTTTCCAGACACTGTAGTTTCACCTGGATTGTATCTTTCTGTCAGTGGTTGAATCCTAAGAATGTTCAGGAAGCTGGTCTACATCAGATAAAATGACATTAGCTGTAGATGTAGTAAAAGTTATAAATTGTTAAATCATCTATAAGGGACTTCAAGAATTTATATTGTGATTGAATACCACTTTCAGTTAGATGCTGTACTTGCACTCCTTCTATTAAAAGTGATTACAAGGTCCCTAGGCGCAAAAAACTGACCATAACTCTGGCACTTAATTCTAAATGGTATGTAATGGATATAGGAGAAAAATATAGCATCTATGACATAAAATCCTAACATTTGGACTACGGGATCTTGTTTTAGTTACATTGATGGGAAGAAATGGAAGGTTGTAACAAATCTGGAGGAAGCCTAGTTGTAGGGAAAGTAACTTTAAGAAATCTGATACATGTGATAGACTATAGGATGGGGCAACTAGTGCTCTAATTTCTCTCAATTTATTCAACAGAGAGCAGTAGAAGTAATGTGCATTGTCCCAAAACGGTGCAATGACATGATGAATGTTGGTCGTTTACAAGGGTTTGATGTAAGTTCTTTTGGGTTTGTACTCTTTCTTTACAACAAATGCTTTTTACAATTACATGGGAGTTTTCTATGGATATTCTTAGCTGTTTCAAACTTCAGATTTTATTGTAAATTCAATATTCTTGTAAAATTCAAAATTGAATTCGAGTTATATCTAGACTCAAGAATATGATGTTGACTGAAAATCAGAACCTTAGGATAGAAATGGTCTTAGAAATCATGATCTTTTTTTCTGAAGGCTGCACCCAGACAAAAAATGTATTATGTTTCCATTTTTCCTCATTCCATTCTAATTTGTTCTATCATACTAGTTTTAGGAGTTGTTTGACCAAAGTATGTAAAAACATTGTTTCTAGGCTTTGATCACAGGCGCAGTAGATAAAGCTAGTGCAGATTATCCTCACAACTGTGAAATTCAGTGAATGAGATAAGATGGGAGCTTACTTTCTGAATATACATGTTACACAGCTGATGAGATATATTGACAAATCTAAAATCCTGTAAAAAATTGTGTGATATTATATAGAAAGAGCATTTCTGTTTCAGTGATTTTTTTTCTTTTTGCATTTTTCTTTAGAGGTCATTCTTCTTATTTTAATCAAAATTGAGATGCTTTGGGAATAAATTAATGTAATAATAATAATAATACTGGTTGAACCATAAAATAGAAAAAGTCATAGAAAATGAAGAAGTTAAACTGCTCTGGGATTTTAGAATCCAAACAGACAGTCACTTACCACATAACACCCCAGACTTAACAATTGTTCATAAGAAAGATAAAAAAGTGTGGATAGTGAATGTGGCAGTGCCTGGGAACAGTAAAAGAGAAGAGAAAGAACTGGAGAAGATCACAAAATACAAGACCTACAAATAGAAATAGAACGACTCTGGCAAAGGCAAGCAAAGGTAGTCCCAATAGTAATAGATGCCTTAGGTGCAATCCCAAAACAACTGGAGCACCACTTGAACACAATCAGCATTGAACACAAATTCACCATGAGTCAGTTGCAAAAGGCAGCTTTACTGGAAACAACTTCCATCCTGCAACGATATCTGTAACACCATCAAACATCCACATCTGCCTATCCCAGGTCTTTGGTAAGGACTTGATAGGTAGACAAAAATGCCAAATCCAATCTGAAAATCTGGCAGACTGTGTGATGAACAATAATAATGATAAATTGAGAGGGATTATAGAAGCATGAAGGTGTGCTTGAGCTGTAATTACTGTTTTACTTGAAATTAATAGTTTGGATATTCAGCTAACAGCTCTCTTATTTAATTGATGACTAAAAGTTTTAATTAAACTTATTTTGATCCCTGTTTTAAGGGTAAAATTGTTGCACAGGGTAAGCTGTTGCTGCAAGATACCTTCATGGTTATGGACCAAGATACAGGGCTCTTGCCACGTTGCAAAGAAAGACGCGTCTTCCTCTTTGAGCAGATTGTGATATTCAGTGAACCTCTGGATAAAAAAAAAGGTTTCTCAACACCAGGATTCTTATTTAAAAACAGTATCAAGGTATTTATATTTGTATGTTTGTATTTTTACAACTGCAGTTACACATAGAATTTTAGTGGCATTTTAATTCTATTTGATTATCCTGTTACATTCATTTTTGAGTTTGGAATAACCTCTAGCTCAAAAAACAATAATTGGGGAGGTTAGTTGAAATATTTTGTAGCTCTGAATGCTTTCCATTCAGCCTTCTTTCCTGTTGCTTTCCATCATTCTGACAGATTGTGGCTGGTGTTTACAAGTGAGTAGCACTTACTCCACAGTAGTGTTCTCCAGATTACCTACAGACTTCCTTTCCTCAAAGTTTAATATGTGTAAAATGACTCCCATTCATCACTTACAACTCATTTGATGTCAAAATACAAGACTCCCCTTTTGTGCCTGCTGCCTCTCCTTGGGTAGATACAAATTAGAATAGTTTAAAAAATTGTTAAATTTAGTTAAAAAAACAACCAGGCAGAGAAGCTATGGTTAAACTAGGAAGGGATTTAAACTAATACATTTTTCAATTTTGTACCATGTGAATTTTTCCTATGACCTGTTGTATTGTATTGCTGAAAAGAAGATGGATGGTTTTATTTTAAGAAACATATCAATTTATTGCTGTGCTGTCAAGTTGTTGTATTTCAGTATTTGGCAGGTAACTAAAGTATAAACTAAAGTATAAAGGTAATCTTATACTTGCAACTAACTTGACTGTCTAAGCATCCTGTGTTAGAGTATATATTTAATCAAAAATAGTAACATGAGAATGAAAATCACTCTAAACCTTTTTTCTGTCTAAATAAAGGTGAGTTGCCTTTGCTTGGAGGAAAATGTAGACAACGATCCATGTAAATTTGCACTAACATCAAGAGCAAGTGATGTCATGGAGACCTTTGTTTTGCATTCCACCAGTCCAGGAGTACGTCAAATGTGGATCCATGAAATCAACCAAATCTTGGAAAACCAGCGTAATTTTCTAAATGGTAAACATTCTTATGTTTTACATACATTTGTTGTTTCCACACATTTGATGATCGAGCTATGTGATAATGAACCAGTTACCTTTTTATAATCAATCTAGACAATATGTAAATTAGTTTTTTAGCTTTTCCAATTCTCCAAAACTTTTTTATCAATCAGAAGTTGATATTTTGTATCTCCGCTTTTATTTATTTTTTTCTGGAAGGATATAATTTTCTCCTCAATAATCTTAGCTGTTCTTCACTGTAGTGCCTGTGAATAATTTAGCCATTTTAGTGAGAATGTTATCAGCCTATCGTTTCCTGATGTTTTCCCATTTGCCAGATCTTTTTGAATCAGATATGTTTTGCCAGTTATTAACCAATCACTAATGTCTCCTTTATGCAACACTTCAACAAATTCTTTAGTTATAATTGAATATAACCTACTCAGACATTTGAACCAAAAGCCAACTGCTTATTTTCAGGAATTGTCCACTTTTTAATCCTTTTCACTCAATTTTTAACCATTTCTGCTATAATTATTAGTTCTTCCATTTGATTTTTTTAATCCATCCAGCATTTTTATTACAGTTTTATTGAATTTCTCATAAATCTATCCAAAAAAGAATTGTTTTCTTTTTGTTTGGTTTCCCATTTTCAGAATTTTTATTACAATTTTACTTTGGTAGAATCACTTTTGATCTGATGGAAATAGCTGATTTTGCTTAAATTGGATGTCTCATAGGTTTAATTTTTCCAGTTACTGCTGTTTTTTGTTGCTTGATTTCCAAAGTTTTTTCAGTTGTTCTGGGACTAGGCCCATGTTTTTTATTAGATTTGATTATTACATAATTTTTCCTCTTTCATGTTCTTTAAATTACTTGCTTAATTTCTTTATCTTGGGCTCAAGTCTGATCTTCCACTTGAATATGATTTTGCTATGGATTCTCTGATTTCAGCAACCAGTTTTCCTGTAACCTCCACTGTTGAACTGGAGGCAGGCTGATTGCCTGTTTAATAGATGTTATTTTAATCTTTGCAAGGACCTCCTTAACATCCTTCATTATAGGTGCCAGGTCTTTGGGGGGGGGACGCGGCTTTAAATGCTGGAAATCTTGGTCTGCTGTTGTTAAATGAAGATTGCAGGTCATTAAGCAAGGGCCTCTTTGCAACTTTTTGCTGGCTTCTGGCAACCAGTTTCAATGCGGAAGTCAGCAGGAAGTTGCAAGTCCCAGGGGGTTCACAAGCAGGCCAGCAGGCAGTTAAGTGGCTGCTGCCCGGCAGGGGATGGTCAGCACAGCATGAGCGCAATGGGTCGGAGTGGATGCTGCCAGATAGGGGAGGAGCAAGCAAGGATGTGCAGGTGACCAGCATAAGTGCAGCAAGGTAGGGAGTGGCTGCTCCCAGGTGAGAGAAAGGGTGCAAGTGATCAACACAAGTGTGGTGGGCCTTGGGGGTGACTGCTGGGTAGGAGAGGGTGTGTGGGTGACCAGTGCAGCACAAGCACAGTGAGTCTGGGAACGGGTGTGTGAATAGCCAGGGCCCAAGCATGGCAGGCTGGCTGTTGCTGCTGCCTGATGGGGGAACTGTACCTTAGCAACTTGCAACCTTTCCTTCTGGCTTTCACAATTACTTTGTTTTGAGACGTCAACAGGAAGTTCACAAGAGGTGATCATGTTTTATTCTTATACCATTTTATAGTAACAACTATCAAGGTGTAGGCAAGGTAATAGAGATGAACATAATGTTATATACATTGCAATCGTTAGTATTTAGTTAATTATATTTTTCACGTCTAAATTATTACTTCATTTGACTTGCATGTGTAGGTATAAAACGTGTTGCATTGGAAATCACACAAGAATGTTCATCATTTTTCTTTCTGTTCTTTAGCTTGCTAGTTGGCTATTTCTCCTTCAAAAGAGGGGTATAAATGCTGTTGTACAGAGAATGTAAGCCTTGCCAATCAAAACCACTACTTATTGTCTACCTGCCAAATTTAGGTTGCAGTATGAAAGATTGCTTTATTTCATCTTTCATTTTTGTATGCTTTTCTTATTGCAGCCTTGACATCACCTATTGAGTACCAGAGGAACCATAGTGGTCCTGGAGGCAGCAACAGTAGCAACAACAGTGGCCCTAGTATCTGCACTGGAATCCCCAGCTCCAGCCGTAGCAGGCCTTCCCGAATCCCGCAGCCAGTCCGACACCACTCCCCAGTCCTGGTCTCCTCTGCCACTTCAGTCCAAGCAGAGGCAGACAAGATGTCAGGTATGTCCATTCACAATTCCTCCCTGCCTTCCCACACCATCACTCTAGAGGCTGGCTTTAGCCAGGCAGGCAGGCATCCATCCAATGTACAGCAGAATGGTCCAGAAGTAGAGAAGATCCTCAAGATGAAAGCAGTGGAAAGCCCCCGGAAGACATCTGGAAGTCCTTGTGGCTCGGCAGATTCAGATCAAAGAGAATGCCGTGGGAATTCAGAGGAGAATCGTTCAAGGAGCAACGTAGAATCATTGACACTGGCAAAATCAAGACCAGGAGCCATCTCGCCAATAAACTCTCCTTCTTCAATGACTTTCCCATCTCCTTTTGGCAAGGAAACTTTTACACCCAGCAGCCCCCTGCAGAAGGGCTCCTTTTGGAGCTCCATCCCAGCATCCCCTGTCAGCCGCCCAGGCTCCTTCACTTTCCCCGGGGACAGTGACTCCCTCCAGCGCCAGGTCCACCGCCACTCTTCACACAGCAAGGACACAGACCGCATGAGCACTTGTTCCTCGACCAGCGAGCAATCAGTACACTCCACCCAGAGTAATGGGGTAAGAGCCGGAGCACTTCTATCCTGCGAGCTCTTCTAAAAATCTTCCCATCTCCCTTCTTGTGCGTGACCATCATATCTCCATACTAACTTCTGGCTCTCAAGCGCTGTATCACTGCTCTGCAATAATAATCAATTATGCTCCAACTTTTTCTACCCAACTTTGGTAGAAGCATCTCTGTGTGTGTATACAGAAGACAGAAGCTTGCAGTATGTATACAGATACACAGAAAATCTTTCTAACTCTTCATTCTGCTGAAAAAAAAAAGATCTGCTAGCCTGGTTTCTACTAACTTTGCTCTTCGCTTTCTTTCGTCTAACACGAAGGCACAAATTTAATATGCTGTGCACAGCCACCATGGTGGAGCTCAGTTCATGCAACTTCTGTATTTCCATGGCAGACCTGTTCAGGGTTTCCTCTTCCTCCTCTGTTCAGATACAAAGCACAACAGTTATTCTTTCAATACTGATGAAACGTTTGAAGAAATCGATTGCGTTGCTGCTCCAGACTCCAGCCCATTTTGTTTCCAACAGCAGCCTGCAAGATGTATCCAGGAAACTCACAAACAGGGCTTGAATTCAACCCTGTTGTTTCTGTTATATGGCATTCTGATGAACACAGAGGTTTTCTTTAACTGCCACTCTGAGTTCTTGGTTATTTCAATTCAGTTGCAACATTCTGTTAACTTTAAAAGTTCAGTTGACTTTTTGCTATCTTTAAAATGGGGCAAAGAATCTTCTATTTAAAAAAATAGATCCTAAGTGCTCTCAAATGCACAAAGGTAGCACTATCCATAACCAGTCTATATTTTAGCTGCATCACTTGCCTCTTAAAGCTATATGTTAGAATAATGTCAGGTTCATTTTTTAGCTGCTCCACTATTTGGTTTGCAAGGGAGCAGCATGGTTGGCTGCTAACAAAATTTACAGCTTCCGTTTTGGACTTCTGTTTGAATATACAACATGTCATTCAAAGGAGATCTGAGTATTTAAAAAAAAACACTGCTCACGGGGAATGTGATGGGTAAATATCAACTCTTGTCCGTTCCCTAGTTCAGTGTACTGTACAATTTACAGCTCCTTTTACAGCTTCTGCACATCATCAGTTATATATCACATGGCCTTCAGAAATGTTATTGCAAGCATGCACTACCCAATTTTTTTTTAACAATGTAGCACTTTCCCGATTCTTCTTCTTTCACTTACTAGAGCGTAGCTTTAGGGTCGGAACTTCTGCTTTGCATGTATCCTCTTGTTTCCAACTCCTATTGTTATTCTTTTAATTTGACTGCAGAATTTTTTTAAATTGTTTTCTTAGAAAAACGTCAGTTTGAATAGGCTGTTAGGCTGTCATGAGTAAAGATGTATTATTGATGCAAAGTATCAAAAATTAACTGGGGAAATGTGATTTGAAGCAAATTTCTCATGTTATATGAAAACCAGGGTTTTGGATTCATGGGGGTGCAGATATGTAGAGCAAATGACAAAATTTGTATCTTAATGTTTAAAAGTAACAACAGTTATTAAGAGATTCCCTAGAAACAAAATATTTACAATAAAATATGACTATAGTTCTTGGTTGAAGACTTGATATTTGCTACCCAAACAACACTTGAGATTTAAAAAAAACAAGCCACTTTTCATTATTAGTAGTTTCCCTTGTTTAAATTTTTTTCACAGGATCTCTATTCTGATAAAGAAGCAACATCCTTCTTCCAGGTCAGTGGATGGCAACATCCAGTCTGCAAATCACTTTTTGCAGGACTTGTGGATCTAATTAAATTATCGTAACATTTAATCTTAAACATTCATAATGCCTGAGTACATAAGTAAGTTGAGCATAGGAAATCATTGGCAAAAACAATGCAATTACAGGAAATTATGCTCTAAGTTTCTAAGATCCAAAAACGTTGCCAGGTTTCAAAAGCTGTCAGTGGACTTAATTAAGTAGTTCAGATCTAAGGTCCTAGCTTCTTAAATGACTCCTGTTTCCTAAAAAAGTCTAGCTTTTACCATAGATTTTAATACTTGGATATTGATCTCTTTAACCATAGTGCTCTGTTATAGCTGAAAGAAAGGGGGGTCATCGTATGTCAGTTTATTAAGAAGTATCTTAAATCCTATTTAATATACAGCTTAATAAATAGATAGTTCTTTGCTTTGAACACAATGAAAAGATATGATGCAATCAGTATTGCAGAATCAGTATAAAAAAGTGAGTTTTCTCGATACTAATTTCCAATTTCTAAGGATATTTAGAGATTTTTTAATCTCTGAAATACTCTGCTCTTGATACTTTACTAAATATTTTCATTACCTCCAAAGGAAAAACTTTTGATTTTTTAAGGAGTGAAGGTTTACCCTTTGCAAAAAGTTGTGCTCAGGTTTCCCAGAATAGCCATTCAGGTAATTTCCATAGACATGAGGTCATTGCTGAATATGACATATGACCTTAATTAATTGACACTAGGTATATATGAGGTTGTCTTAAATTTAATCAGATCATGTGTTGGTTTAGCACGTCAGCAAATCCAACTGACAGTGGCTCTTCATGGTTTCAAATAATAATATTTTCTGAATTTATCTGAAAATGTCAAGGAGTGCACTAGAGAATTTTTGCATGCAAAAATATGCACTTTCCTCTCTGCACCTGTAAATGATCATTTCAGATATGACTGTTCAAATACATCTACGTAGATGTACTGTATATATATTCCCTGCCCTCATAAGATTTTAACCACAGATTCTAGCATGTCCTGCTGAACCAATAAAAGGTAGTTGACAAGCCATCCTATCGAGGTCAGTAAAATGAAGACACAGATTGTTGGGGGCAATATGCTGACATTTGTAACCTATTCAGAGACGGTTGTAAAGCATTGTGAAGCCGTATATAAGTCTAAGTGCTATTGCTATTTAGGTCCTGGCATTGGCGTCAGCTTTTCCAGTTTGTTGCGGAAGATGGATTATATCTCCCATTTTCCTAGAGCATTATTCTAAAAATTTGGAGAAGTGCAGTGCATTGGAGAAAATTATATCACACTATTAGCGTTCCATCAGATACAGCAATTAACTTGGAATCTGACTCCTGTATCCTAACAGGAGGAAGTACAGTGAGTCACATCCGCTTTAGTCATCTGTTTTCACTTTAAAATGAAAACAAGCGTTTCTAAAAATGTATAGAAGTCAAGAAATGCAAGCTTACCATGCTGCAACTCCACAAGAAAGGAAGCTAATTACTATACTAACAGAAAAATTATATAATTGCACTTGGTAATAGAAAATTAGAATATAATCTTCATACTAATAAAAGCACTTAATTTCATTATTTAACACAACCACTGTCACATAGCTGCTTAAAATGTAACAGCCTTTTATTTTGTGATACTCTTTTCTATTTGTGTGCATTATCAACTTTTTCCTCCTTTTTCTTCTCTCTCTCTCTCTCTCTACCTAATTGATTCTTCTATAGAGTGAAAGTAGCAGCAGTAGCAATATCTCCACCATGCTGGTGACACACGATTATATGGCAGTGAAGGAGGATGAGATTAATGTCTACCAAGGAGAAGTCGTGCAAATTTTAGCCAGCAACCAACAGAACATGTTTTTGGTGTTCCGAGCCGCCACTGACCAGTGTCCTGCAGCTGAGGGCTGGATCCCCGGCTATGTCCTGGGACACACCAGTGCAATCACTATTGATAACTCTGATGGAACAATGAAGTAGGTGTAATGCATGCTTCTTTGATGACTTCGTTAGTTTGCATAGCAACAGAGTCCTGTGGTAGCTTAGTGATACAAACTTTCCTAAGCCAAATCCAGTTCTCCGATATATAAAATGGACTCCTATTTATTTTTGCAGTACAAATAGAAATTTACTTAGTCTAATTTAATGAAGGATAATATTTACATTATTTCTCTAAAGTCATGGTAAAACATACATTGTTCTTCAGAAATTTCTTGCCCCCACCACTGTGGATCAACTAGGCGTCTAAAGTTACAGCACCTTGGAGAACTCCAGTTGAAAGCACCAGTGCCTGTTGAGATTAATTATTTTTTTTGTTTGCTTGTTTATATCCTGCCTTTATTATTTTTTACAAATAATTCAATGCGGTGAACATATCCAACACACTTTCCTCCTTCTATTTTTTCCACAACAACAATCCTGTCAGGTGAGTTGGGCTGAGAGAAAGTGATGGATCCAAAGTCAACCAGCTGACTTTCATGCCTAAAGTGGGACTTGAACTTGCTCTTGCTTTCTAGCTTGGAACCTTAACCACTAGACCAAACTAGCTCTCTCAGCATGTTTTATACTCTCAAACTTGTTATCACCAAGTAACATCTCTTTTACCTTCAAATTGCTGAATATGGTTTACATATCTCATTTTCATGGGAGGAAAAAAAAACCTAAAAAATCCATGCCTATCATCCGGGCCATTGTATCTCTCATTTACCTCAAAAATAGTCAAAAAATCAAAAGTATCACTGCAGTCATCCAAAGAAAAGTAATCACAATCTATTATGTTCTGGTTTCAGGAAGTCATCATCTTGGCACACAGCACTCCGCCTAAGGAAAAAATCTGAGAAAAAAGAGAAAGACGGCAAAAGGGAAGGCAAATTAGAAAATGGTTACCGTAAATCTAGAGATGGACTCGCCAATAAGGTTTCCGTGAAGGTATTTCTTCCTGACATTATGTTTGTAAATACTTATACTTGAAAAAATGTTAAAAACTTTTAATCTATAAAACACGGGATACATTTTACCAATATTACCTGAAAACCTACAAATTCAGACTGACATGAAAAAGTTGACAATTCCATTCTCAACATGAAAAAGGATATCTCAATTTCAGTTGATTATCAAGAGAATTCATTGCAATAACAAAAAATAAATAAAAACAGGCAGTTTTAATAGTATAGTTAGGTTTGCAACTCATTTTATGAGGAATAGTTATATCTACTAGCAATGAAAATCTTGTAGGCTAGAATAATTAAAATTATTTTTCTGAATACAGTACCATTGTCCTGTTTAAATTAACCTAACATGAGCTCCAAGATTAGTTAAAGCTTTTTGATCATTTGGGTATACCTCACTATCTATATGGGATGAAAGAAACTGAAACTCTTAAATTCTGACAGATTGGATTCATGAAATGACTTTGGTAAGGAAAAAGAATATTGTAATAGTGATCAGGTAAACCACAATGAATCTTTTAAGAATTAATTAATTAAGCATTTACGATTTCAAATGTCATCCCTTGACTTTGATGTCATGAAAATGTCCCCACTGGTTTTTAATGTTCAATTTAGTTTAATTTGGGATGATTGGTACCACTTTCCTTCTCTGGTCTGGGGTTCCTTTTTTATTTTTCTTTGTTTCTTTAAAATAATGTAATCTCAATAATCCATGGTCATCTCTAAAGTATTCTCGCTAACCTTTCTTCTTCTTTTTTTCTCCTAAATTTTTTATATGTATATGAATTAATGTGACTGTGTGAAATATGGGGAAATAGTCACTTTGTTAATATTTACTTAAATAAGCAATAATTTGTTTTAAAGAATTTATGGTAGATTATAAACATGTTCTCTTAATATTGTGTCATATCTGTGGAGTATCAATCCTTGCATTTAGTGGTACTTAATATATATTAATTAATGGACATTAACTTTAGCACATTGTAACGCTCTGCCCATAGCAGTTCTGGAGAGCCAGTATTAAAAAGTTTCCTATGAGCTGAGACTATTCTTTGTGGACATGGGGGCATTGAAACTACAGTTTATATCCTGTTGTATTGCCCCCTCTATAGGGACTCATGGATTCATCTTATAACACCTTGTGCTGGTCTGTGACCATAATAAAGACTGAATTGAATTTTAATAAGCCTTTTACTATGATAGATGGAGAGTTTCCTAGAGATAGTGCCAGGCTTCCTTTACTTCTGTTTACTACCCATACCACCCAAATTCCTTTCTTTTAGTCCTTCCCTTCCTCTAGAATATGAACTGAGAGAGTACTCAATCAAATATAATTTGTAAAAGTTTACATAACAATTGCACATATATTTGAATTTATAATGATACCATGGAGAAATTTTCATTTCATTTGGGTTCATGATCAAACATGTTCAGGATATGTCCTCAACAGTTTTGATAATCATGGCATATATGGCATAATTTGAGCAGCTAACCAAACACCAGTTTATTCAGTTGAGCTGTTCTCAGGCGCAAGAAATTGTGAGTCTGGGTTAGATCCAAAATTAGTACAAGTTTATTCCATGTTTCCTCTAAACAAGAATCTGAGCCACTAACAGTCGAAGCAAATTGGCAGTAGATAAGTCAACAGAATTCAAGGAGGGTTGGACTTAGATCTCTAGTGGGTATGAAGGGACGCCCATATTGATGATGCACTTGACACTTCCCTCAGGTTCAGCCTGGTCATTTCCTACAGGTGTTTTGTTTTGATACTTGGACATATAATTTTTAATTTTTTTGTTCTTAAGGATGGACATTCTGGGAAAATTTCTGAAATGCTAATTCTGTTCTTCTCCTTTTCAGCTTCTTAACCCCAACTATATTTATGATGGTAAGTTGAAATTAAGTATAAAATTGTAGTTTCATGAGAAATTTATTTTTGAAATAGTCTTATTATTAGAGGAAGAATTCATCACTAAAAGACATAAAAATCTCATCAATATCTATTAAGCCATAAGCAAGTAGCAAAATGATATAATCTGTTTAAACCAGTTTATGTATTCCTTAAGGATGTGCAGATCACTCAAAATCTTCTCCATGTCATACACATGTATTCATTTAGTGCACAGCTCTACATGTTGCACATTTTAAAAAATAAATCAATTATCTCAAACTAATTAACGAAAAAGGATACACAGAACTATTAACAAAGAGAGAGAAGACACCAACCAAGCTAGTTTTTATGCAAAAAGTCTGCATCTCTTTGGTATGCAATTCTCCATATACGCAAATATTGTATGCATCTTGTTTATACCTTTCTCTAAGAAGCAGTCAACTTGTATAATGTAAAGTGATTTTTACAGAGCTGTTTGACATAGACACTTTTTGAACACAAGTACAGTAAATGTATATACTAATATATTCATATAGTATATGCTTCAAAATGTAACTAGCTATAATATGTAATAGTTAAGGTGCTGTCCTAGAAACCAGGACCCTTTCGTGCCTTAGGCATGAAAACCAACTCAAGTGACTTTGAGTGAAAAAGTCACTCAAAGTCTCTCACCAAACCCACCTCAATAGGGTGTTGTTGTGGAGAAAAAAGGAAGAAGAGTTATCTATGTCCTCTGCCTTGAATTACTTATAAAGTAGATAAAAATCTAATAAATAAATGAAAAATAAACATTATCATCTGCCACCTGCCTAAATATGTAACTTTTTTGTACACATCTTCTTCATATATCTCTTCTAATGAGTGTGCCATGTAAGAGTATTTTAACAACTACATAGATGATTTTCTCGATGATGATCTGTTCCTAACTGGTCTTTCAGGTACACTCATTGCCTCTGTAATTGAGTCCATCCACCTTGTTACTGGTCATCTTTTTCTTCTTCTTTCTTCCACCTTTCTCAACATTAAGAGTTTTCTCCAGATTGCTAACCCTTCACACAAGCTGTCCAAAGTAGGGTAATTTGAGCCTGGTCAATTGTGTCTCAAGTGAGAATTCTGGGTTCATATTTTTTATAGTCCATTTTTTCATTTTCTAGGCTATCCATGATATTCTCAGTAATCTTCCTCATCTTACCAAAGTTCAACAGCATTATTACTTTTTCTAGTGTGTTCTTCAAAGCCCAACTTTTGCTTCCATAAAGTGTCGTAGGAGTCACTATTGCTTGCGTGATTCTGATCTTTATAGGTATTAACACCTTGCAGCGTATTAATATTTTCCAAGCATTCATAGCTGCTGTACCAAGTGCTTGTCTCCAATGTATTTCTTAACTACTTGTTCCTTTACTGTTGATGGTTGATTCTAAAAGGCAGAAGCTATCCACCACTTTAATATCTTCATTGTCAATGTTATATTTTCTAGCGATGTGGTTTCCTTGGTAAAAAGGCAGAAGTGATTTACCATTGCCTCCTCCCACACAGTATGAGCTGATGCCTTTGCCATTGTTGCTAAAGTGACCTGACTTCATCATCTTCCAATCTCACTGTTGCCCAATATAGCGGCAGTTAAGATGACATTCATGCCTTGAGTGATCTTACTGGAAAACTACAGTATATTCGCCAGGCGTACGCTTCTATCATTCTTTGTTCATCCCTCCATGAAAACCGCCACCACAGTGAGGCAGTCCAGCACAGTGGTTGGGGAGGGAGAAGAGAACCGGGCCGCGTGAGCAGTGGTCCAGCACCTGCACAACCACAGCCCTTGCGCAAGTGGTGGGCCGACGTGTGTGCAGGCAGCCCTTTGTGCAAGCAGTGGGCTGGTGCGAGTGACAGGCTGGTGCACATGTGTGCAGTTCGACTTGTGCAAGTGAGGCTGGTATGCATATGTGTAAGCACCCGCCACTTGCACAAGTTGAGCGGCATGCGCTCCAGCCAGCCAGTCAAGTGGCCCAATTCTGAATAGGCCACGGCCCAGTAGTGGGCTGCAGCCTTGGGGTTGGGGACCCCTGCGATAGATGACTTTCCAGAACAGGGCCGGAAGTGGCAAAAAGAGTCCTTTTTGCCACTTCCGACCCTCTTCTGGAAAGTCAGACAACAGGTGACAACAGGAGGGGTAAAAAAAGGAGTCAAGGAAGTTCACCTCCCTTCCCCTCTCTCTTTTTTCCATAACAAACACTCCTGTGGGATTAAACAGCTTTCTGTTAATAGAAGGACAATTACTAGGTGAAACTTGATTGTTCAGGCAAATGAAGTTATTGGAATTAGATGGAAAGCGAAATGAATAACCTTCAAATTAATACCTACAAATTGCCACTCAACCAAATCCTGCCAGAAGACTGGAAAAAGCCTATTTTTCAAGAAATAATTCTGTGCGGGTGGGAGAATATCAAGAAATGAAAGAAGAAACTTACTCTGACAAAAGTATCATGACATTTCAAGAAGAATTGGGCTTCTTGTGCATCCCCAACTTGTACTATTTCTTTGAATATTCACAAGCCTGTGAAGAAAGATAGTAATAGAATACACATTAAATATTTTGGGCGTTGTTAGATCTTCTAGGTCAGTGACCCCCAATCCTTTCGGCACCAGGGACCGGTTCCATGGGAAAAGGTTTTTTCACAGACCAGGGGGGGCATGGATTTGCATGCTGCCTGCATCTTGCGAAAGGGGCTTGGCTTGTTTGCGCGGTCCGGTTGCTGGCATGCCGCGGGTTGGTGCCGGTCCATGGATCAGGGGTTAGGGACCCCTCTTCTAGGTTGTCCACACAAAAACGACAGCAGTGAGTACTAGCTCTGTCTAGGGAAGGTTCCTTCTGAATCATTTCCCATGACCCCTCTGCTTTTGTGGACCAAGATGCCTTTTGCATGGTAATTTTCAATCTGTAGGCTCTTCCTCCAATCACCCAAGGCCATCCTCACATATAGTACCATTACGTGGTTCCACGAACAGCTCTTACTTAAAGCAACTAGGTAAGAAAATATGTTCTCTTTGGTCAAATAAGTGATTAATAGAAAAGGCACTAAATAGAAAAGATAATTTCCACCAAAGAAGTAATGGGGACTAGGTATGTTTATAAGGCAGCCACATCAAGACTGTTTGCACCAGTGGTAAAGACCAAAGGAATCACAATTTACCTTTGTGAAGGTGTTTCGCCGTCATTCCAAGGCCTCATCTGGAAGTTTTGCCAATTAAAGGAGGACTTCGTGCATGCAAATAGATAAAATTTTGGAGGGGCATAAGGTGGAGTGATACAGCTGGTTTTGCTTTTAGAGGTAAAGTGTGTGTGGTGGTTGCCGCTTCTCCTAAATGATTCAAAGCTGCATATATATAGTAGTTGAAGAGAGGCACCCCCTTTCAAACTTTACACAATCCTAGCAAGGACCACTGAAAGTCAAGTAAAGGTTCAAAAAGGCGCTCCTCAATCTGGCTGAAAAAGTAACAAAGGTGGCAAATGAAATCAAGTGTAAGAGGGATACACTCTCTCCAAGTGATAACCATTGGATAAAGCACTGTCAACAAGCTGTAAGTAAATATAGTTGAAATAATATGTAAATAATAATCTCAGATGTAAATAAAGTCACCTAAGCCAGTAACATAAAATATTTTGTGGGTTTGTCAGGGCAAGGACGTCTGAGATGATTAAGCCTGGTAGAATTCTAACCCCCCCCCTCAAAAAAAAATCCCAGTGACATGACAATGGTATAGCCCTGGACTAGGGCAGAACTGGAGCCCACCCATCAGGAGAGAACATCCAGTCGAAAGTCCCGTGTCTCTCTGAAATGAGGAAGGCGAGGAGCAGGTGACAGACGGCTCCCCACCCCCACCCTTGGCTTGTAATGCTGTCTCTTTTATGGATTAAAACGCAGACTGTATTTTAAAACCTTTTTAAATTTGCTGCCAGGAGGATAAACATCAAGAAATTATTCCTCATTCTGGTGCCGTCAGTGTAAAAGTCCCATCTCTTACGTCTACCGCTCTCTCTGCATTTCCACATTATTCAGTTACAAATTCAGTCACAATAGGCAGAATTAAATTGTCTCATGGGAACCAGTTTGTCCAGATTGAGAGTGACATTCAATGTTCTTTGGCAATTGTATACATAAATACAAAACGACTGAGGATTAGTCTCATTCAACAGTACAAATGTGTTACGTTGCACTGGAAGATAGAAAGTCTAAGTGGACCTTGACAAAGCAGCCATCCTTCAATAATTCTGAGAACCTCCAAAGAGAATAGATTTAGAAAAGATAAATTCACAAGATATCACAATCAAGAACATCTGCGTCCATTATTTTGAGTTCCATCAGCAGAAATTGCATAGTGATGGGAGCTACATCGTGCAAAAATATTTAGCCACATTTCTTAGTCTCCGATTGTCATTTTGTTATGTGGTTGTACATTTTTTTTTACTACATAAATCAGCTAGATTTATTCATTCATTCAATTTTGATGCAGCTTGACTCCAGTGACTCTGGGTGGCTCATGAAATAAAGAATAAGATAAAAACAAGTAAGTAGGAATAGAGTAAAAATTAATCCAGTGTAATGAGCAGTAAGAATAACCCTGAGAATTAATAAATAGGGGAAGGGAAAATGGGAGTGTATGTGGGCAATGATTGGAGATATGTATATAGTTGTGTAAGTGTTGTTTTTAATTTTAAATGTAATAAAGTTTTCTAATAAAAATTAAAAAAAGAATAGATTCTGACAGTAATTCTACTTTGGGTGTTTGCCACATCCAGTGCTTTGCAACTCCTAAAGGGCTGTGATCCACAGTTTGAGAATACACCCAGGAAAGGATGAATAATATTTCAAACCAAAAATTATGGTTTGAAGAACTCCATGTTCTTGACATGGATGTTAACAGAGAGAGGAATAGATATTTTGCTTCTTCTTGATTACATAATTGGTTTAGTTTCTGTAAGTCCAATTCGTATTTATATATGTTTTAATTATTTTAATAAAGATAGCTAAGATTAAATATAGTGATTCTATTTATTTTCATTTATGTAGTTAATCTGTATAACTAAGGTAGATTATCTATGATATTAACCATAAATGTTTATTAAGAAGAATCTAGCTAGGCTAATCTTTTTGGTTAATTTATTGATGCATTCTCCTTGTGTTCCTTTTTCTTTTTTTTCCCCAAGAAATTTCTATTGTTTTCTAAATCAAGAGCATTTTGTTTTGTATTACGCACATACTTTAACAATCTTAACAAAGTGAGTATTCACATTCCTGTATTGTTTATAATTTCAAAGTCTTAATTTCTTTTTTCTCCACCTTGTCTTCTTCACTTCCTTCTCCTGATTTTCTTCTTTTCCCTTCTTCCCCTCTTTCGTCGCCTCTCCTTCTTTCTTCACTTTACCATTTATATTTTTTCCCACCAATCAAAATTTCATTTTTAATTTAATCTTCACATACATTTTTATCCAATTATCTAAAAATCTTAATTTCAAAAACAAATAAATAAATATCGTTGATACCTTTTAACATACTGTTATATTTAATAATTTAAAAAGTAATTTTACATATTCTGAATTTTATTTACTTTTCAGTTTTTCACTCAACTTATGATTTAAATTCTATCAGCGGCCCTTTTCATAAATTTTATTTTAATTCTCTTGTCCATTTTTCTTTTCACTTATTAACTACTAATACCATATGGATAGAAAGACAGCATATATCAGTAAACAAGAGGAAATAGGAAAAGGGGCAAAAGGGGGCAGGAAAGAATGAGAGAGGGACAAATATTTCAACACTTTTTTTTTTAATCATTCTAGCTCATACCCCAATCTTATAGCAATCCTTTTTTCTCATTCTTTTATTTTAACCATCTTCTTTAAAAGGCAAATATATTTATACCAATTCAGAAAAAACCCTTAACAATCCAAAATCACTTTTCCATTTAAGTAATAAGTTCAGTTGCCGAGTGTCTTTTGGTCATGTGACCGTCGGGATGCTCCAGCGGTCCTAGGTGTGAAAAACGGTTTTCCGGCGCCGTTGTGACTTTGAGCGGTCGCTAAACCCGCTCTTGTAAACTGCCTGTGCCTGGCGGGGATATGAGACGAGTAGCGTAGATTTTACGCCGGGCCCGTCTGCTTCTCATCCACCCGATCCTTCCTTTTCCTTGGCGAGGCCGGTCTCAGGGTCCGTTGTGGCCGCCTATCGGAAGATCCACCTTTTCGACGTGGCGCTGGAGGGGAGGGTCTCCCTGAAGGAAAGCGCCTTCACCAACCCCGGCTCGGAGATCGTGCCGCCTGTGCCCACCCCGGCTGGAAAGGTACGGGGCTCCGGGCGAGCGGGGTCTGCGGCCGCGCGTGGGGGTTGCAGGGTCCTGGAGGAGCACGCGGCCCTCCCTTCTCCGCCGTACAATTGCAGGAGGCCCTCGGCTTACAACCACAACGGAGCCCAACCTTTCTGTTGCTAAGTGAGACAGTCGTTAAGCGAACCAGTGCACTTAAGGTCGTTCGGGTGAATCCGCCTTCCCCACAAAAGGGGATCACATTTTTCCAGGGACTGTTGTTAACTTTGAGCGGTCACTAAACAAACCGTTGTAAGTCGAGGATTACTTACCTGTAGGGTGGTTAATTCATCCTCCTCGCCTCTCTCTATATTTGGAAGTTTTAAATCCTATGCATAGATTTTAGTATTTGAGGGCATCCCACCCGGCAGTTCCACAGTGTGAGAAATAAATATACATGGGACGAATGCACTTTACGATGAGGGATGTATCTTACAATCGTAACCACAGTTTGTTTGTTGTATGTATGTGGGTATAGAGCCTGTACACCGGAGACAAGTTCCTGGGGCGTCCAGACACTCTTGGCCAAATGAATTCTGATTCTGAGTTTTATTCACGTTTACAAGGATAAAAGACTAATACTAATAATGATCAGGATCGTGGTTTGTCGATTGCACCCAATACGTACATGACTGGATGAATTATGATGAGGAATGTATCTTGTGATTGCAATCATGGTTGGTTTGTTGTATGTATGTAGGCGCAGAGACAAGTTCCTTGGGTGTCCAGACACCCTTGGCCAAATGAATTCTGACTCTGACAGATTTCGAGCCCCAGGCAACTGGCGTGTATTTACGATGGCTGCAGCGTCCAGGGGTCCGGTGGTCGCCCTTCGTAACTTTCCCCGAGGCTTTCCAACAGGCAAAGTCAACGGGGGACGAGAGTTTTGCTTAATGACCATGGGGGAGGGGAAAAGGTAAAACCAGACAGAAGTTCCAAACCAAAGTGTGGTTGTAAGTTGAGGCCTAGCTGTACTACTTAACATAGACTCAGCTTCTGGATTCTCAGCAACTCTGCCCCTTCTGCAGGTGGGGCTGGCCATCTGCTACGACCTCCGTTTCCCAGAAATGGCCCTGGCCCTGGCTCAGGCGGGGGCCGAGATCCTCACCTACCCGTCGGCCTTCACGGTGACAACCGGCGCTGCCCACTGGGAGGTAAGTCCTCGACTTACAACGGTCCATTTTTAATTTTTTTTAGAATTAGAATTAGAATTTATTGGACACCCAAGGAGTTTGTCTCCGGTGTAGATGCTCTATGCATCTTGGGCCGTCATCGCCTGGCGCCGCTACTCCTTTCTGAGCATGCTCAGCTCTGGGGCGATGCTGAGGCGACTTGGCACCCGTGCCGTAGGCCCGCCATCACCGCAGCCATCCCCATGGATGCATGGCTTAAGATGCTTGGCAACGGACTCGTACTTATGACGGTTGCTGTGTCCTGGGGCCATGGGACCCCCTTTTGCGACTTTCTGACAAACAAAATCCCTCGGGTAGCCTGATTCACTTAGCAACTGGAGGGATTCACTTAAAGGCGGTCAAATGGGGGAGGATCCGCTTAACAAATGTCTCAGTGAGAGAAGTTTTGGCCTCGATTGAGGACTACCGGTGTGAGGTCCAGGACTTTGTTCTCCCTGCAGGTCCTGCTTCGGGCGCGCGCCATAGAGACGCAGTCCTACGTGGTCGCTGCGGCCCAGACGGGCCAGCACCACCCATGCCGCACCTCCTTCGGCCACAGCATGGTGGTGGACCCCTGGGGCAGCATCGTGGCCCAGTGCCAGGAGGGGCCCGGCCTCTGCTTTGCCGAAATCGACCTGGCCTACCTGCACCGCCTCCGCCAGGAGATGCCCGTCTTTGCCCACCGCCAGCCTTGCTTATACGGCCGGGCAGCCGCCGAATCGGGCTTTGCGCCCCCTTGATGGGGGTTAGCTGCCCCCCGCCGAGGGGGTTTGGCCGCTGCAGCTGAACTGTGGCCCTATTGGAGCTGCCACCCGGAGGGGCACGGAGGGCGAAAGGGGGAGGAACGGAAGGCAGGCAACCTCTGAACCCCCCAGGGGAGGGGAGAATTCCGACGCCATGCCCCTCGATGGAGCATCGGTGTTCATTTTTGACAGACACTCGGGGTTTAGACCGGCGTGGGGTCCAGCCGGTCACTTTCCCTCCAGAGAAACGCCATTCCTGAAATACATTTGTTTTTTAGCCACCCTCGTTTCCTTTCTTCGCTTTAATCCAGCTGTTCGTCTTTTGCTAAGGAGCTCGGGGGTCCCTGTTTCCTTTTGACCAGAGGCGCCCCAAACCTCGGCCCCTTTAAGGCTTGTGGACTTCCAACTCCCACAATCCCCCAGCCAGCTTCAGCTAAGTCTGCCTGCGCACACACCTGTACACGTGTTTTGCACACAAGCTGCCACCAAAGATTGCCATATTTTAATCTAGTTGGAGCCCACTTCTGGTTAAATGAGTAGCCAGCCCCCCCATGCAAAGACTTTTTGGCTCCCCACCAGCCCCAGTCGGCCATCTTGAGTCGGCTCCGGTGGATTGGGCGAGCTGGGCAGCAGGGAATCCAATGGGAGACGGGTAATATATTACAGGATCTGGTAGATCTCTCGTAGGGAACGATTCACGCGTCAGATGGTTCGCAAGCATTTTTCGAATGTGTACATTCCCTGAACGTAAATACAGGTAATCTTTAACGTACAGCGATTCACTTAGTGACCACTCAAAGTTACAAGGGCACTGACAAATACGACGTGGCTTTTTTCAGACTTGCAACCATGGCAGCCTCCCCCGTGGCCATCCGGACTGTTGGCAACCGACACGGGCTTACGACCGGCGAGTCGGTTGCCGCGTTTTGATCACGTGACCGTCGGGATGCTTCGAGAGTCGTGGGGAAAATGCGTGAAAAATATAATAATAAAAAAAATAAGCGGCTTTTTTCAATACCTTTGTCGGTCGCTAAGCGAAAGGCTGTATGTCGAGGACTATCTACGCAGGTCGTTTGCTTTCCCTGAAGGAGGCCCTGAGGTCGACCTCTCCCAAGTAAAGGCAGCCCTTGACTTACAACGGTTCGTTTAGCGGCTGTTCAAAGTTACAGCGGGGACTGCAAAGGGACCTAGGACCGTTTTCACACGACTGTTTGCGGCCTCCTCAAGGGATCAACATTCGGACTCTCGTGGATTTATGACGGCTGCCGTGCCACGTGATCCACTTTTCACCACCACACTACTAACCTCTAACAACTGCAGGGATTCACTTAATAACTGTGGCAGGAAAGGTTGTAAAATGGGGCAAAACTCATCTGTCTTGCTTAGAGACAGAAATTTTGGACTGGGTTTTGATCTTGTTCCTGTAGTGCCCTTTTAAAAGGACAGCTAACGGTCTCCAGGCTTGGCCCCTTTAAGGCTGGTGGACTTCAACTCCCAGAATTCCCCTGGAATTCTGGGAGTT
>JANHFO010003189.1:374919-385260 GCA_032468095.1 Pareas carinatus | reverse complement strand
AGTGACGAGGGCCTGAGTGACTGTTCGTAGCGAGTCCCGATCCAGAAAGGGGCGCAACTGTCGAATCAGGCGGACCTAATAGAAGGCCCCCCTGGCGACGGCTGCCACATGATGTTCCATAGACAGCCGTACATCCAGGAGGACCTCCAGGTTGCGCACCCTTTCCATGAGGGTCAATATTTTGCCCCCAATGGCCAGCGATGGTTCAGGCTGGCCATATCAGGACGCCGGTAACCACAGCCACTCAGTCTTGGAGGGATTGAGTTTGAGTCTATTCTTTCCCATTCAGATCCGCACAGCTTCCAGACACCAGGTCATCACGTCCACAGCATCGTTGGGATGGCCCGGGGTGGAGATGTACAGCTGTGTGTCATCAGCATACTGATGGAACTCCACCCCAAAGCCATGAATGATCTCACCCAGCGGCTTTACATAAATATTGAACAAGAGAGGCGAGAGGACCGACCCCTGCGGCACCCCACAAGTGAGATGCTGAGAAGTCGACCTTTGCCCTTCTGTCAATACTGACTGCGACCGGTTGGAGAGGTAGGAGTGGAACCACCGTAAGACAGTTCCTTCCACTCCCAATCCTCCCAACCGGCGCAGCAGGATACCATGGTCGATGGTATTAAAAGCCGCTGACAGATCTAATAGGACCAGGATAGAGGAACAACCCCTATCTCTGGCCCTCCAGAGATCATTGACCAACGTGACCAATGCCGTTTCCGTGCTGTACTCAGGCAGGAAGCCGGACTGGAGCGGAACTAGATAGACCTATTCCTCCAGGTGCCTGGGGAGCTGATACGCAACCACACTTTCTACAACCTTCGCCAAAAAGGGAAAATTGGAGGCAGGATGATAATTTCCTAAATCAGCTGGGTCCAGGGAGCGCTTCTTCAGGAGGGGTCTGACCACTGCTTCCTTTAGGGAAGGTGGCAGAAACCCCTCGTTCAATGAAGCCCCCACAATAACCTGGAACCAGCCTCGTGTCACTTCCCGGGAGCCTAGCTCCAACCAGGAGGGGCACGGGTCCAGTAAACATGTGGTCGGATTCAACCGCCCCAGATCCTGTCCAGGTCTTCGGGAGTCATAGCATCAAACTCTTCCCAGCTGACACACTCAAGACTTGCCTCCGTCACCCCGTCTGTGCTAATCCAATCAGAGTCCAAGCCACCCCGAATCCTATCGATCTTATCCTTCGGATAGCAGCTGAAATCCTCTGCCCGACCCCCAAGCGGGTCATCCTGACTCTCTATTTGCAGGAGAAAACAGGTTACCCGGAACAGGGCGGCGGGACGGCTAACTGCAGAAGCAATAAGGGCGGCATAATAGCTATTCTTAGCTGCCCTGATCTCACCCAGGATTAGACAATTTGGATTAGACAAGAGAGTTCTGACAACGAGGGGAAAAAAACTTTTGAGAAATCCTAACAATTTTTTTTCAGAATGTTTTTTCTTTATAACTAAAAAAGCCTTTATTTCCTAGCATCATCCATTTTGAGGTTCTTTTTCATAAATACTGTTGTATAATATTGTTAATTTTATATAATAATTGACATACAAAATTGATAGAATGAAGATAATTAATTGTATAGAATAAAGCTAATTTAAAAAGGACTTACATATCCTAAATGAGTTAGAAACATGTTATCGAATGATAACAAGTGAATTATACATCATAGGGATTACTAAACTCCCAGACTCTGAATTAGTAAAGTTGATTTCTTAGTAGTTGAAAAGTAGTCTTAGAAACTGATGCATGTTCCTCTTTACCTAGGAAATGCAGGGTGTAGGCCTTAATTTTAACATGATGCTCATGCTTTCACAGGGCCAACCAGGGTCGCCTTCTTGATTATATCATACAATGGGGAAATCTCACTGAAGGAAAGATCAAGCTGTATCTGCGGGAGATTCTGGAAGCTGTACATTATCTTCACAATTGCAGAATAGTACATTTGGACCTAAAGGTGAACTGGGCAACAATTTTTTCTCTTCCAAAGCCAAAATGAACTGTTGACCAAAACGTTTTCAGAGCATTTAAAATATTTTTAATGAGAGTATCTCGTTTTGTGTTTAGAAATAAACATTCAGCAAGTATATTATTGCCGTCCAACACCATTAAATTTTCCCAATAATTTCCTGTTTAAAATTTAATGTTGCTTTTAATTCACTAAATGTATATTATGATCAGCAAGTTGAAATGTTTTTGTTCTATTATGCCTATACACAGATATGTTTCCTTTTTATAGCTGACCCATTTCAAAAATACCTATGCTTGGCTAGTGTTGTTTTCCTTTAGAAAAAAAAGTTGCACAAAATTACAAAGTAAGACTGTTAGAGCATGATCTGGCTTAACATAGCTGAGAATGTGTCTTCTCTTTCAGCCCGAAAACATTCTGGTGGATAAGAGTTTGGCCAAAGCAACAATCAGATTGGCTGACTTTGGAGATGCAGTCCAGCTCAACACTACTTATTATATCCACCAGTTATTTGGGAACCCAGAATTTGCAGCTCCTGAAATTATACTTGGAAATCCCGTCTCCCTGACCTCAGATGTGTGGAGCATTGGAGTGCTCACTTATGTCCTCCTTAGTGGCGTGTCTCCTTTCTTGGATGAAAGTGTAGAGGAAACCTGCCTGAACATTTGTCGCTTAGACTTTAGCTTCCCAGATGACTACTTCAAAGGAGTAAGCCAGAAGGCCAAAGATTTTGTATGTTTCTTATTGCAGGATGACCCAGCCAAGCGTCCTTCTGCTGCACTGGCCCTCCAGGAGCAATGGCTGCAGCCAGGCAGTGCCAAAAGTGCTGACAGCATTGACATAGCCAGACTGACTTCATTCATTGAGCGGCGAAAACACCAGAACGATGTTCGACCCATTCGTAGCATTAAAAACTTTTTACAGAGCAGGCTCTTGCCAAAAGTTTAACCTATCTTTGATGTTCTCTCTCATTCTCTTTCACCTGTCAGTTAAACTGAGGATGAAACTCTCCTGCCAATCAGCTGTTGACTTGAATTTGGGATGAAGAAGACACAAAAACCAATCAGCTGCTAGTGTGGTTCATCGTGTGAAAATGTATTCCAAGTAAATCTGTACACGATTGTACTTGGGACTAGCAGTGTAAAACTACGTTGGGGTGGAGGACTACAACACTGTACTCTGCAAAAGGCAATGAAGAAAATTACACTTATAACAGTATTTTATTCAGATTTCTGCAAAAAAAACACTTTTTTAAAAAAAAAGTCAAATGAGAATTAAAATTTTGCAAATGACCTTAACTAGAATTTTCAAGATTTTAGACAAAGGAACTATGCCTATGATCAAAGCACTGGTGTTAAAAAGACAAAATATGGACACTGACACTTAAAAATGATTTAATGAAATGACTGTCCGTCTGGATGGTGCCCATTTTGGACCATCTAGTTTTTGTTTTCATTTTTGACTTGGACAGAGCTTTCCAGTTGCCTCTCCTGTGTATACCTTGCATAGCAGTGCACTGAGATCAGGCTCTGCTTTTAAGTGCATCCAACCTCAAGATTTTTGCATACAGATAGAATGAACCATTTTGCTCTGATAAAATGTAGGCCTTACTTGTAAATAGACTATTACCTGCCTTCAATCTGTGTTTCTATTTTTTGCTCTCTTTTCCTTCCTCCTAAATGGTGGTATAACCACTGTGCGGGTCTTTAGTTCAGGTCAGCTTTGGCTGGACCTATCAGAAAAGGACTCCTGAGTTTGGTAACAAATAGGCCAGCCTCTACCATCAAGCAGGAAACAGCAGGAAGATAATACTGTAAATGCACTCACTTTGGGATTTTTTAATTTTATTTCATATCATGTGCAATGTTGTGGCTTTAACATTTTATGCAACTATTTATGAGACCTTCAGTTGTAACTGTAATAAATATATAGAAAAAAAGCACATTCATAGTATGGTGAGCTTTATGACTTTGTGCTTGGAAATTCCAGGGTCGGGATGGGTGAAGGTTTATCAATATGTTGTAAACTAGTTGAATTTGATGCTTATCTTAGAACTTTGTTAAAAGGTCAATTTGGTTTTAAAAGATTGTAAAATTATTTTCATCTCCTGAAAAACAAACTGGATTTTAAAAATGAGGAATGTTTTACTGAAGTTTGGTTTGGTTTGGTTGGTTGGTTGTTCAAAATGCCAAAGTATTATTTTCCCCCCAAAATTGATTTCTATTTTATAGAATGTTCAGATTTGTCTACTGCTTTTTCTACAATACTAAGGAAAATTTGTGTTCTTCAAAGAAAATGCTATCAAGTAACCATGGACCAGAATATGACATCACCTGGCAAGCTCCTTATTGAATAAGAAAGATTAATATGTGAAATATTGAAATATTAACGGTTTTCTGTGCATTAGACAAGGACATTCAGTCACATATATTTCTTGTGTATAATGAGCCTTGGGGGAAAAAATAAGCCGGCATCCCATACAAAATAGTTATAGCAATCCTTCTTGAACTATCATCTGGTTATAATTTTAGTATTTGTGGCTCCCATTGTAAACTATTTATTTTTCTTTTGTTTTTCTTTTACTTTTGTAAAACTGTACAGAAACTTTTAAAATAAGAATTGAAATCAAAACTGGATGGGTGTACATTCATACCAACCATGACTTTTGCTTCTGAATTATTTTATTTCCTACTTTTGTTGAAGTTTCGCTTTATTTTGCATGTATATTTTTTGTACAGTGATGTTGCGTGTTTACACAGTATGATGTGATGTATATATTTTATTTTGCCATTAGTTATTTTTTAAAAAAATTAAACATATTTAACAAATGTGCCTGATTTTTTTATATATATCAAAGAGTTGTAGAAAACCCAAAATGTTTTAGAAGCTTTCTTTTCGTTGAGAAATTATAATCATTGTAAATGTCTTTGGTATAATGCAAATATTCACTAATTTACACAACCTTCCTAATTTCATCCACAATATATGCTCATTAAGAGAAAGCATTAACTTAACATTCATTAGACTTCTCCTTGGCATAAGCTCTTATATTATCAAAGTTATTGCAAAATATTGTAACTTATCAAAAGATTAGAGGAAGTACAGTTAAACTGTAGAAATCTCTTGGTAATTGTGTCATTCTAATCTTGCACACACGAGATTTCTGTGTATGTGTTTGTGGGTGAGTATATTTCATTTAACACACATACTGCTTCCCATTAAATGAAATCTTGAATGAGTTTACAAATATTTTGCATTGTAAAAGAAATATTTCAGTAAAACATTATTTAAAACAAACAATTTAAGGGCATTATCTTTTACCTCATAACTTATGGCCTAGAAAAGACTTTCGAAGCTCTTAATCTTCCAGTGATTGCATCAGTATAATACATAAATCAATATATATACTTACATATATATCTGTTAAGACTGTATTTCTCTATATTGTGTATTGCAGCTTTGCTGTTAGGGATCACTTTTCACAAGTAACATGACACTTTAAAGAACTGTTTTTGACAGGGTTGTTTTTATCGCACATAAGAAAAATGTAAAGTTCTTACATGCACAATACCTATGAGCAAAGCTTCTAGTACTAATATGATGATGATGCAGCATGTTCTAGCTTAGGAAGCAAAAGCAACAGCAAGAAAAGATCAAGTCTTATGCAAAGCAAACATTTTGGCTGAGATTAATTTTTTCCTTCGGCTATTATGCAAGTAAGTAAGATAACTCAAGTAAGATAACTAGGAGGGTACTTAGATGATGGTGTAGAAGATGAAAGGACACAGAACCAAAGGAATAAGGCATCTAAGAACCGAGACTAGAAAGTTTCATGGAAAGATTTTAACACTGGAGAAGCTATAGACTTGGAACTACTGAGAAAAGGATTTGCTTTCTGTGGAGGGTGGATTTTCCTCACACCAGAGGATATCGCACGGTGCCTGGATCCTGCATGTGTATGGATCAGGCTTCAGTTACTTGTGTGGCCTGGTTCCTGGCAGTGCCGGTCCGTGACCTTAGAGGTTGGGGACCCTGCTCTAGAGCACAAATTCTGGATTGGCCTTGTTTCTTAGACCTGTATTGCTCTTGTCCGCAAAAGTTTAGATGAAGATTCATACAAGCATATCTCAGGTAGTGATAGTATATAACTAATCTTGTCTGGTTCTGAAACCAAGTCAGGCTTGGTTAGCGGATACTTTGAGAATACTAGGGCTGTTAGCTAGATTACAGAAAAATCCAAAAGAAAGCCACATGAATATGTGATAAGGAAATACACGCAAATAAGCCATTAAATAGAAAGATGCCTCCTTTCTGTATTTTATATAGGTTACAGAATTTAGTTTTATTTGATACAAACTGCAATGAATATACCTGAGCTTTTGAATTTTTCCAGTATAATTTTACACAGAACCAATTTAGATTTCCTAGCTAACATTTCCTTTGACTAGTCTTCCCCTTGCAATTTTGTATTTTGGTCAAATATCAAGTGAAAAGAAATCTCTACAAAACTGCCAAATTCTTTTCATTCTGATGTTCAGTACTGTTAAGTGAAATTGAAAATATATCAAAAGCTCAATTCTTTTAATTATCGCTTACTATAGAAAGCTAGTTTTTAACATATTCCATGAATGATGAAAAATTCCAGAGTAATGTTTATTTGAGCTTTGCTTTCCTCAAAATATCATGGGATGTTTAGTGACATTTGTGTAACGCTTCAAAAGATACACTATTTTCAAGCTGAGCTTAGGTGAAAGCAATCAACATATTCTACAAGCAACAAGAACACTACTCCCACATTATGTTTCAAGAAGATAATCACTTTTACCTTTAAAATTCAAAATACCAAGATGGTCTCATTCCAGGCTGTAGGTTCACGATGTTTGTTCCTCAAGAGCTTATTTTAGAGCCAGATATCAAAGTTCTATGAACAAGAAGTGGCAAAAAATAGTGTTTCTACCAATGGATCATTATTTCCAGGCGAGCTCTGAACTATCTCTTAAAAATCTAGAAAACTGGGAGGGAGAATGTTTCTAGTAATAGAAAATAAATGTAGAAAATGATATCATCTGGACATAAAAGCAAAACTGGGCTTGTCCTAGTTAGTGTGTTAATGGTATACTTCCAGGAACTACCAAATTGTCAGCCTCACAGATCTAAAAAAAATATCGAATAACCCACATTTCTCTTGATTGCTAGAAAAAAAGAAATCTGTCTATATAAAGTTACAAAGAATCATGCTTGATTTAAGGGTATCTACCTTTATTAGAGAATAAGTTAATTAAAACACAAAACAATAATTCTTAAGCATGAAAATTAAAGCTTTGAATTTAAATTGACTCATTGTTCCTGTTTCAGTATTCCTTCTGTTTAACTGGCTCTACAAAGAAAATTTGAATATAAGTTCATTTTGAAAAAAATGAGACCAGAGGAAAAACTTGCAAGCATAACTTCACAATGGTTGAAACTTCCAATCCCATAACAAGATTTTTGGGCTTTTTCTTTTAGTTATTCTGTTCTGAGTCTTTGGATAATTTGGGACTCTGGGTGATTTCAAATTGTTGCTCTAAATCCAAATTGGGTTTTTTTGTACTGTATTAATTTATTCAACTGAATAATTAAAGTCATCTTTCTATCATCTAAACATTTATTTTTCTCCTGCATTTTTCCTTCCAGGGGTGCAGAGGGAGTGAAGAAAGAAATGGATTCTCTCTTGCCTGCTGCAAGTTATTTTCCTCTCAAGTGTTCCCTTTTAGGAAATGCTATATTTTTCTCCTTTTTTAACCTCTGATTATTTTAACACTACTATACTGGAACTATTCTTCCAACTCTTCTTTATTATTACAGGAGGTTTCCTGTTATAATAACCCTAAGAAATCACTTGCTTCTATTTAATAATATGAAGCACCACAGTTCCAAGTCACTAAACTCAATATTCATCATAAATTTCCTTGATAACCCACAATTAAATATTTTATGGTTTCAACTCTTTAAGACTGCACTGAAGTCATTAAGTTATTGAAAAATCCTTATTTGTGGGTTAATCATCTACGATCCTCTTGCACAGCTGTTGAAAAGCTGCTGTGCTGGTCACCCAAGCACTGATTATTAGTTTCCATTGAAATAAAATATCAAAAAACACAGTCACATTTCCAGCATCATAATATGTAATATCAGTCAATGAGAGAACATCTATGTAAGCATAAAATTATACTTAGGGAAGGTACTTCTGTCATCTGCAGATGCTTTTGGCAATTTTCTATCCTCTTCCAACCACAGTTTCCAACATGTTCACCCAGATAGTTCTATTGATTTTACAAACATATACACCCCTCTAAATGTCTTTTTCAGAGATTCTGCATTGGGCTGGATTCCATGAACCAATTTTATGAGTATCCTGAATCATTCACAAGCAATTTGGCTGCTAAGGAATGTGATCGGGTCAGCATGACACCCCATTCTTAACTAGGCTTTTGAAAAACTCATATTGTAAGCTACAGGGGTAGAATAAGACCTATTAATTTATTTAATTCATCTAAAATTTACTTGGTTTTTTTCAAATATAAAGTAAGCTATAACATAGAATAACATAAAACATAAAATTCCAACTAAAAAAATTCCTATGCAACAAAATAAATTCACCCTACTAAAAGAGAAGGTAGGATCTTTTAATTTTTCTATGTAAACTAATCACATTGTCTCTTCCTATGAGACCTAAATGGCACTAAAATCTATTTTCCCTGATCAAGAAATTTACTTATAGTCATGTGATGATCCCCCCCCCAGAATTGTGGTACTGATGCAGCCTTTCCCTCTGTTTCTGTATATTTACCCTTTAAATACATCATAAGGCTTTAAAAAAAAGCTTTTCTTACAATTTCTATTACTAGATAAAGAACAATTACATCTGAAAAGGAAGTGCAGCTTCTTTATATACTCTGATAAAAAGGTCTAATGCTTTTTATAAGAACAGCATGAGCCAAATAAATTGTTTTAGATTGAAGATGAATTATATTAGGTTTTCTCTGCTGAAAAAAAGTTTCCTTCCTTATACTGTTTGGGGGAGGGGTTGGTCACATGTCCAAGCTATGAAGCTTGTTTTGGGAAGCTTATCAGAAATGTTAACAGGAAGTTTTGCCTCCCTGTTAATGGTTCTATAAAGATTAGCCATTTATGAAAATATGTTTTGCTACAACAAGCAACTAAATAAAGGGAGGCCGGAACATTACCTGAAAATGTTTCTATCTCAATTACCACACTAGAATAAATAATATCGATCAATCAGACAAGCAAGGAAATGTGATGCGAAGGAGATGATGAACTGGAAAGTGTTAATTCAAAATGAAAAAGTAAGTTTCTAAAGCTGAAATGAAACGTGCATATGAGAGGAGTCCCTTTCAGTATTTTTAAAGTGCTGAAAGACTTTAAAATTGAACTACAGGTAGACCTTGTTTAGTGACCACAACTGGAATTAGCAGCTCAGCCATTAAGCAAAACAGTCACTAAGTGAAATCTCAATTGTTCTTACAATCTTTCTTCAGCTTTCTTTTGCTTTACAGACCTGCAAAATTCTTAAATGTGAGAACTGGTCATAAAATTACTTTTTCATCATTGTTGTAACTGTGAACAGTCACTGTACAAGGCAGTCACTAAACAAGGATTACCTGTATAGGTAAGCTTTATAGAAAATCTTTGAAAAGGGATATGCTACAATGTTACACTCTGCATAAAAACAGATAATCTGTTTATACATTACAATGTTTTTCCCCCTTCAATGCAAGTCAACTGTCATGTGACTATTCTAGAGAAATTAGAGAAGTTTTGGGGTAGAGAAAGATGAATGTGCTGGTTGCTAATCATCAGTATGAGAAGACATTGCTGATCTTGCATTACCTAGCTAAGAAATTTTAGAAAAACCTAATTTCCAGTGTTATATTGGCAAATAATTAGAGCCAATGATTGTATTGTCCTCTGATATTTTCTTGTGAGGTGAATTAAATATGTTGTTGGAAAAACATTCCTCTTGCATTGCTGTCAACTCAAATATTCAATTAAATCAAGGAATAAAGTTTCTAAGTAACTGCCTGACCACTTTAGGTAGACTTTTTGTTTGGTCTTTCAACTAAAACACTCAAAAATCTGATGTATATGTTGAACACTATCGTATCTCAGAGAACTTTGCTTTTTCTACTTTCTGAAATAAGCTGCCTTTTTAGTGCCACTCATAAATTAGAAACTCCTCTCAAAGAAAGCTCATCAAACTCTATTTGTTGAGATATTTTAACTAATAGCCATCGAAATAGAGAAGCACCCCCAAAACATGAACAAACGGGATGACACCTCCCGCCTTCCTGACATCTGGAAAT
>JANHFO010003189.1:349957-361909 GCA_032468095.1 Pareas carinatus | reverse complement strand
CCAGCTTCTGCCAACCTAGCAGTTCGAAAGCATGTAAAAATGCAAGTAGAAAAATAGGGACCACTTCGGTGGGAAGGCAACAGCGCTCCGTGTGCCTTAGGCATTCAGTCATGCCAGTCACATGACCACGGGGACGTCTTCAGACACTGCTGGCTCTTCAGCTTAGAAACAGAGATGAGCACCGCCCCTAGAGTTGGCTACAACTAGGATGCATGTGCAAAGGGAACCTTTACCTTTTTAAGGGGCTTTCTCTGGGGATAGGAAGGGTCAATTTGGATTTGATAGGATTGGCTTTATCCTGATCACTTATAAGAAACAGGGAGAAAAAGAATGCAGACTTTTATTTGATACACTTTCCCCTAACCAACTACCATAATTCTACCTATATGATTAAAGGAGTAGCTCATGTTTTATGGTAACAGAGTTGAAATTCCCAAAGGAATTCATCCTAATAGAATCTAATCAGATACAGCATGACAACTTAGGGGCATGGTAATTTTTTCTTAGGTTGGTAGGCTTTTGCTTTGCTTTTTGCTTCTCCCCCCCTTTTGGACTGATGTTTTTGTGAAAATAGCTGTTTTATCTTCATGCTAATTAAGAAAAGGAGCCTGAAAAGAAGCATTTGTTACAACCAGCTCTCAAGGGGATGGAGAAAGAACTGTGCATGCTCTGAATTTTAAATAAACTGAAAAATAATTACTTGAAATACGTGATGGGCAAGAGATTTTTTTTTTTTGAGAATGTTTATTAGTTTAAACACAAAATCAAACCACAAACAAACAAAACAAACATACAAAACAAATAAAATAAGTGCTTCAAAGATTTCAATCAGCATCAACCATCTGGGTATAATTTTTACATTTTCATAAATCCTCAACAGTGTTTATTTCATCTTACTAATACATTTTCAAATCTACTCCTTCCACTTCTTGTCTAACCATCTGTAGAAATTATACCATGTTTTGAAGTGTGCCGATTCTTCTTTGTTCTTCAACGTCAAATCTATCCATCTCCGCACAATCTAAAAATTTCTTAATTATCTCTTCTTGTATAACTTTTTCATTTTTCCAGTTTTGTGCAAAGACAATCCTGGTTGCTGTCAGGACGTGTGTTATCAAATATGTATGTTGTTTATTAAAATGTTCTGGGAGAATACCCAGCAAAAACAATTCAGGTTTAAAATTTATCTGTATCTTTGTCATATCTTGTAACCATTTATGTATTTTTTCCAATATTTTTCAGCATAAGTACACGTCCACCACATACGGTAGTATGTGCTTGGATTGTCTTTACACTTCCAACATCTATCTGACACTCCTTTATTCGTCTTAGACATTTTATATGGTGTCATGTACCATCTGTAAAACATCTTATACAAAAGCTCTTTGTATGCTGTGACTTTAGTCATCCTTAAATTTTTCTCCCATAATTTCTGCCATCTATCAATGTCAATAGGATACCTGAAGTGTTTTGTCCATGTTACCACAGTCTCTTTAAATTGTTCATCTTCCATTCTTCTATCTAACAAAAAATACATTTTCTTTATCAATTTTTCATCATTAGTCAACAGTAGCTCATCAAATTCTGTCTGGCCATTTTCAAAGTCTTCTGTTTTTAGACCTTTTTCATATCTAGTTTTTAATTGCAAATATGACCACCATGTAAGATTCATACCTGATTTTCCAGTGCTAGTCTAGGTTTCACGTTTCCCTCCAAATCTAAGATATCCTTATATGTCCAGACTTTTTCCATATCAAACAGATTTCGATGTACCAGCGCTTCCCTAGCAGAGATCTCCGCGGAGCTTTGGGAGGCCTATGGAATGGGTGCTTGGGCTGCTTTGAGGCGTCCCCGAGCTCCATGGAGGTCGAAAAAACTATTGACGGGCCTGGGGGAAGCTTCTCTTGAAGCCCACAGGCCTCTCTGAAGGAGTCCCCCAGGCTGGTCGATCGTTTTTTCGGCCTCCGTGGAGCTTTGGGAGGCCTATGGAATGGGTGCCTGAGCCGCTTAGAGGCGTCCCCGAGCTCCGTGGAGGCTGAGAAAACAATCGACGGGCCTGAGGGACTCCTCCAGAGAGGCCTCTGGGCTTCAGGAGAAGCTTCCCCCAGGCCCGTTGATCATTTTTTCGGCCTCCACGGAGCTCCGGGATGCCTCTAAGTGGTCCAGGCGCCCATTCCATAGGCCAACCGTAGTGTAGCACGGGTACAAAATGCTAGTAATAGTATATGGTTATTAAAATATTCAAGGTACATACATTTAAAACAGGCCACTCTTCCTCTAATTTACACTCTCTGGGATAAAAATCTCTTGTACCTTATATAGAGCATTTCTCACATAGTGATTTTGAAAGTATCTATGAATCTTGTTTTTACCATACCATAAAAAGGAACACCGTCCTAGTAGTAAATCATACCCCTCTAATTATAATAACCTTTTGTTCTTTAATGTTATCCATTCTTTGATCCATGTTAATGCAGATGCCTGGTAGTATAAATTCCAATTTTGCAGGCCCAAACCTCCTCTCTTCTTGTTGTCTTGTAACAGTTTCTACTTTATTCTTGCTTTTTTTCCTTGTCATACCTATTTTGTTATTAGTACATTCAATTCATCAAAGAATTTCTTTCCCAGATTTATTGGTATCGTCTGGAAAAGAAATAAGATTTTTAGTAAAATATTCATTTTTATTGTAGCAATTCTTCCTAACAGTGATAACAGTAAGTTTTTTCATCTTTCCAAGTCAGACCTAATTCGAGACAACAATTTATCATAATTATTCTCTTTTAATGTTGGACATCTGGCCGTTATATATATTCCTAAGTATTTTACCTTCTTTATCAATTGTAAATTCATATTCTCTCTTAATCTCTCTTTTTGTTTTTTGTCATATTCTTAATGATAACTTTAGCTTTCTTTTTATTAATTTTTAATCCTGTCACATCTCCATATTCTTCTATTTTTTGTATCAATTTTAGTATCATAACTATTGGTTCTTCCACAATAAATACTAGATCATCTGCAAATGCCTGTAATTTATATATCTCATTTTTAACTTTCAATCCTTTAATCTGTACATCATTTCTCACATTTCTATTCAAAATTTCTAATGTCAAGATAAATAGTAATGGAGACATTGGACAGCCTTGCCTTGTGCCTTTTTTAATTTCAAATTTCTCCGTTAATTCTCCATTAACTATTATCTTGGCTGATAGTTTATCATATATACTCTTAATCATTTTTATAAACGTCTGTCCAAAATTCATTATCTCTAACTGTTGAAACAGAATCTGCCAAGAAAGGTTGTCAAACGCCTTTTGTGCATCCAGGAAGATCAAAGCTAATTGGCTCCCTGGGTGCATTTCATAGTATTCCAAAACATCCAATATTATCCTTAAGTTGTTCTTTATCTGCCTTTTAGGTAGGAATCCATTTTGATCTTTGTGTATAAAGTCTTTCAAGACTATCTTAAGTCTCTCAGCCATTATTGATGTAAAAATTTTATAATCCACATTTAATAAGGAAATTGGACGATAGTTTTTAATTTGCGTCAGATCTGTCTCTTCTTTTGGAATTAAAGCAATATTAGCTTCCAACCAACTTTTTGGTATTTTATAATCCATCAGTAAGTCATTGTAAAATTCCTTTAACAGTTCAGTCCATACCTCTTGCAGTGTTTGATAAACTTCTGCTGGTATACTGTCTGATCCTGATATTTTTGCATTTTTTTGTCTCTTTTAACATTATTCGATGTTCTTCAGAGATTTGTGATATCTGATTTTTCTCCAAATATTGTTTTATTTTTTCTGGATCAGTCTTTTCTACATTATATAACTTTGCATAATAGTCTCTTACTATATTTTCCAACTGATCTTTTGCATACTCCACTTGCATTCTATATATCTCAATCTATATATCTTTCTTTTTTCTCTTTGTTTTTAAGTCTATATGATAGCCATTGCCTAGTTTATTTGCATTTTCAAAAAAGTTTTGTTCAGCACTTTTTATTTGTTGTGCCACTTTTTCTTACTCCAACAAGTTTAATTCATGTTTATTTATCCCCATTTGCCTTTTTAATCTCTTCTTATGTGGATCTTTTTGAGTTTGAATTTCAGAGTCTTAATCTCTTTCCTTAAGAGTCTTATACCTTTGTTGTCTTTGTCTATACTTTTTTGCCATATACATAGTAGCTAGTCCTCTAAAAACTGCATCCCATGTATTTTGCAAGGATGTATCTTCCTTTTTATTTTCTTTAAAATAACATTCCATCTCATTTTTTGCAAAGACTATAAAATTTTTCTCTTGTAAAATAGAGTTGTCCAGTCTCCATCTCATCTTCTTTTTAACTCTTTTCCATTTTACTATCACAGGATTATGGTCAGCCCATGTATTTACATCAATTTTTACATTTTGTATAATAGTTCTCTGCTCTGTAGTCATCCATATCATATCAATTCTTGACCATGATTGATGTCTGCTTGAGTAAAATGTGAATTGCCTTTTATCCACATTAATTTGTCTCCATGCATCTTTTACATTTATTTCCTCTGTCATATTGAAAAAACTCTTTGCTATAGTCCTTCTTCCATTTTTTCTTTTTTCTTCTGTTATTTTAATCCAATTTTGTGTCTGTAACTGCATTAAAGTCCCCAATTAGACAGACGTTGTTATAGTCCAATTCTATTAATTTATTATGCAAATGGTAAAATTTTCCTTGTTTTGTATTTGGTACATAGATGATTCTCAAGAGTATCCTTTTTGTTGTATAAAAAGTTCTATCAACAAAATTCTTCCATCAGCGTCTTTGTTAATAAGTTTTGTGTTAAATTTGTCTTTAATATATACTGTTATGCCTTTTTTCTTTTTATCTGCAGAAGTATAATATAGTTGTCCATGTTTAGGATATTCTAGCAATTCATGTTCTTCCATTACATGTGTTTCTTGTAAACAAAATATATCCATATTTAATCTTAGCAGTTTTTTGAATATTGTGTTCCTTTTTTGAATATTTCCATTTTCATCTGCCATGGTGTTCTTTTACTTTTTCCTCTGTCTTAAAATTCTTTCCACTTTAGGTTTCACAAACTGTATCCTCACATTTGAGGTTTCTCCTTTTTCAGTCAATTGTCTCACCTCTTGAGCTCCTGCCCCTGCTTGTTCCTCTATTTGTTGCAATTGGTCGACATTTTCTTGCTCTCTCTGGTCCTCATCTGGTTGGGTTGAAGACCCCTGCTCAAAGATGGATGCATGGCGCTGTAGAAAACTTTGTGCTTTCATAATTGAGTTTATATAGTATCTGGTCTGGTTCCGATAGAAGAGAACTCCTTCTGGCATAATCCATTTAAATCTTATATCTTTCTTCATCAACAATTTGTCAAAAAATGATACTCTCTTCTACTGTCCCTGATCCTCTTCAGTACTTGTTTAAGTACTACTATTTTGTTGCCACCATATGTTAAATCTGCATCTCTCAGACTTCTTAATATATCCCATCTGATGGATTTCCTCACAAATCTTACATGGACTTCTCTTGGCAAATCATGTCTTTTTTACATAGGCTATAATCTGAATCTGTAGGTTTCATCAATTTCCTTGTAGGTTAGTAAACAAACTGTGATTACAATAATAAGATATTCATAATCATAAAGTACATTCATCTTGTCATGTACATATAAGCATAAGATACATTAATAATCATAAAATACATTTGTCTTGTCATATATATATAAGCATAAGGTACATTCATAATCATAAAGTACATTTGTCTTGTCATGTACATATAAGCATAAGATACATTCATAATCATAAAGTACATTCATCTTGTCTAAATAATTCCTGAAGTATGCAGGTCTGTAACAGGTGGTAACTAAAAATGTATCTGAAACTAAACGAGATAAATTAAATGGAGCTTATACACCAAACAAGACAAAACAATTCAGGCAGCACACATTCTCCTAGAATGTCCTACGTTAAGTGCAAACCACAACAGGAAGCCGTCTGAGTTTAATGTCGCAAGCTGATATTTTTATCCTAAATTGTGGCTGCTGAGCTCCACTAATCTGACCAGAACCAAATGTTAAATTATAAAGAATTGCAAATGATTTGTGGCAGAAGAATGGTGGGACAGAAAATGGCAGGACAAGAAGCCATGAAATTGCAACCATCTGTTTTCCGCCTCCCCATTTTTTTTATTTACGTCTGGTTTAGGTAGAATTTCTGTTATATAAAAGGAACATAACATCGAAGCAGCCAAGTTAATACTTTTTTAAAATATACGAAGACATGTTGAAGTTGTTTACAGGTTTGCATCTGCTTAAGGAAATACCCAGATAATGAAGTATGCTTCCTTTTTTTGACCTTGACCGTGTCACTAGCCGATTTATTTCCTTGCCATGATCAGACAAATGGATTATTGAAATATACACTTTAAAAAATCAGTCCTCTCTGCAAGGAGGGAGAATTATTCTGAGTGCTAAATCCATCTTTGGTCTCAATAACAGACAGGATGGATGGGAACAATCTGAAGCTCAGTGTGGACAAGTCAGAGTTGGTTTAATCTGTCAGGTGAAAAATGTTTAACCTGTTCCGAAAGGGATGGATTCTTCCTAGTGGATCATAGCCTGAGGGAATTTGAGGCACAGTATCCTTTGTGAAACAAAACACTTTATATCAGCATACAGTGGGGTGCTAGCTGCACCCCTTCTTCAGCTGCCTTGCTGCAACAACACATGCTTTGCTAACTTCTAGAGATTACTACATGCATTGACTATGGCGTTCTACTTGAAGAGAGTCGGGAAACTTCATCTAGTACACAATACTGCAACAAGATTAAGTGTTTTGAACATGTCATGATTTTATGCAATTTTTATTGGCTTCCAACTGGTTTGTGATTCAGGTGCTATTTTTAAGCTAAGATTTCAGTCCGCAGACTCATTTTCCATATATTCCTACTGATACCCAACCCACACTCGTAATTCATAACCCAGCCAATTCTTGTTTGTTTAATACAAACATGAAGTCAACTCTCCTTCAAATAAAACTTGACTTATGGCGACTTCATTGACACACTCATAATTTTCTTGACAAAAAATATCCAAGTGGTTTGACTTTCCTAGAATGTGTTGTTATCTCCCAGTTGAGCTCTAGTTCTAAGCCTACCTGGAAATCTCCCTGTCAAAGATCAACCAAGCTCAACCCACTTAGCGCCTAAGTCTAGGTAATTTCTTCATTCACTGACACAAATATTTAATAAAACTATAATTAAGAAATGACGGCTCTGCCTCTGAAGACCACTTAGAAGTTTCAGTTTGTTCAGAATACCATGGCTTGTAGCTCAATGCCAGAAATAACTTTATACCAGTATTTGAGATCCTGCATTGCCTTCCTATTTGCTTCTAGGTGCAATTCAAAGTGTCGAGTTTATTCACAAAAGCCATATATGGCTTGGCATCAAGGATCCCCTTCTCTGGCTGGTATTCACCATTCTCTACTCATACATTCTGGGAGAAATGCAAGGGGAGGGGGCAAAGGCATGTTAATATTTGTTTCAGCTGGCTGCATCAGTACTCTGGAACAGCTTCCTGGTTGCTATCAAGTCCACCCTTACGCTTTTGGCCTTTCAAAAACTGTTGAACATGGATTGGTTCTGAAGGGCTTGTAGTAAACAAGATACTTCTGACGCCTGCTGTGTGTTTAGTTAGTTTTTAAAAAAACTGAGATTGTTTTAGCACAGTACTGGTTTTTTTATTGCAAACTGCCAAGATTCTGTTGATTGCAGGGGCACAATCATAATTGCAGTAAAAAAAAACCAAAGTGATACTTGGAATTTTGGTTTTGGTTGCCACAATGTAAAAAAGATGTTGAGACTCTAGAAAGAGTGCAGAGAAGAGCAATAAAGATGATTAGTGAACTGTTGGCTAAAACATAAAACTGGCGGTTTCAGGAATTGGGTAATGTCTAGTTTAATGAAAAGAAGAACTACCGATGATGTGATAGCAGTGTTCCAATACCTCAGGGGTTGCCGCAAAGAAGAGGGAGCCAAGCTGTTCTCCAAAGCACCTGAAGGCAGGACAAGAAGCAATGGATGGAAAGTAAGCAAGGAGAGAGGCAACCTAGAACTAAGGAGAAATTTCCTGACAGAATAATTAATCGGTGGAACGACTTGCCTCCAGAAGCTGTGAATGCTCCAACACTGGATGTTTTTAAGAAGAGATTGGATAACCATTTGTTTGAAATGGTATAAGATTTCTTGTCTGAGCATGGGGCTGGACTCGAAGACTTTCAAGGTCCCTACCAACTCTGTTATTCTGTTATTTTATTCTGAATGTGATGAATGCTATGGACCTTCTCTCCAGAGAAATGCACACAAAAACATTGCATTGGGAATATACAGTACTTTCTTCACATAGTCACAATATAAGAATATTTGTTTTCGTAGATTTTCGTAGATATAAGAATTCATACAGATAATCCATTATCACTTTTTATGTAAAAATTAATGGATAGTTCATGAAAAAACCTAAATAAAAACAGAAATATTAATTCTACTCCCCAAGGTGCTTTTCAAAAGGAAATCTTGAAGACGTCTTGCTTCTCATTCAAGAAGCTTCTTGGATACATCTTCAAGGAAAAGCAAAGTCCAGTTGTCTCTTGGGACCCTTGGGACAATCATGTCCTGGATGACTGAAAATATCCATAGACATTGATTCTTCTCAAAAATCAATTTCAGTGAGATGGCACTATTGACTTGAATGAGAAGTTGGAATTGTGGAATGACAGCATGCATATTATCTTTGGCAACAATTGATTTTGATTTTTGGTTTTGATGGCAATCTGTTTCAAAACTCCTGACCCGCAAAAGTATAAACCAGCAAATGAAACCAAAGGTTCCACAGCTTGTTTGCTATACAAGGATAGGCTTATGTCCTGGAACAGCAGGAATTTTTCAAGACTCTTCAAATTGCACCCTGAATTCTCAAGTCAATTCTCAAGTATGTTCAGGTAATCTTTAGTATTTTTGCACCATTAATGCTATTTACATCAGCAAATAAAGGATTACATATCCATCCATATTTTAATTTCGATTGGACAAATGAATTGCACGGTGTTTTCATGCAAAGCAGCACTTCTAAAGCTGAATTTTTTTGCAAGATTGTCTTCAATCTCCTATTCCAAAATGGCACCTTATCCAAGAGATCATAGTATTTCGTGAGCATCCATAAGGAAGACTGCACAGATTTCAAGTTAAAGAATTACCTCATTCATATGTCAAAAAAATATCTGCCAAGGAAGCCAAGCCTGTCTATCAAAAGGTTATGAGAGTGAGCTTCCTTTTCTCTTAAAAAAAATGAATCTTCTGCCTAAAGTTCCAGAAATCTGTCCTCTGAAAAGTTAACATATTTCTATGTAGTACAGAAGAAAGTCATATCCTACTTCCATTTCTAGCTCTGTTGACAACTTTCACAGTGGAAGACAAGACTTCTTTCATGATTGCTGGCAGAATCTTTGACACCAACGCATGCTGATGTTGAATGCAATTAGTCATGATGCCATGTAGAGCTGCTTTCTTCACCAACGCAGCAAAACCAGACGTGTGGCCAAGCATCACAGGTGCACCATCTGTATACAGAGTAGCAAGTCAAAGTTTTCCTTGACAAAGAACCTATTCATCTTTTTAAAGATATCAACAACCTTTGTGGTTTCCAAAGGGGGCTCACGACATAGAAGTTCTATGATGACATCAACATGTACATAATGGATGAAAACTGGTGGCTGGTTACACTGAGAGAGATCGATAGTTTCATCTGGTTGCATATTGGAGGAAAATGCAGTAACTGCCAATTCCTTCATGACCTCCTTCAAAATATTAGAAGAAAGGTCAGCAGTTCTGGAGTGGTTCATATATTTTGAGAGAGGCACTGCTTCAATTTTCTTTCTCTGTTCCAAGCCACAAAACAGCTTGATAATTTCTAGTACAGCTTCACTTTCCAACTGTGTGTTGCTTCTTTCACTTCGCAATGCAACACTTTGAATTCTTTATGACATGGTGTTTGTGTTCAGGAAATTTCAAGTATTGATACAATTCCAGTCTTTTTGAATCCCATGCCACCCCTAAAGCTGAACAGGATAAAACAGTATCCTGATAACATCATTTGATGTATTTCCACCCCACCCCCCCGCACTAAAACATTTTCAAACTTATAGACAAGGAATAAAAAGAAAAGAAATGTGTGTGCATGGTTGACAGGATGCCTGAAGCTTATCTGTGGACTCCTGCTTTAAGGCTACCTATCTGGGCTGAAAGAATTGGGCAAGCACAAAATGACAGCCTTTACCTCAGTAAAAGCAACATTTCGCCGTGTGTGTCAAGACACACAAGGAATTTGTCTTCAGTGGACAAATTCATGCGTGTCAAAATGTGGACAAACTCCCCAAATTCCCCAACCAGCAGCCCAGTATTGACATACACACATCTTAAATTTGCCAAGATTGAGAAATCATGGATTTAGATCTAAAGAAATGCCATTTAGTGATCAAATTTGTCTTTGAACAAATACAATGAAAAATGTAACTGTCTTTCAAGGGCAGAAATATCTGTATTTCTCAGTAAAATAAGTTCACACAGCTTTTATTAAGAAACCAAGAGAACACAGACAGCTTTTATGGCGAAATACTACTTGACTCTTCTTCCACCTGTTGATTGTTTCCCACAAATTTCACCTGAAACTGTTCATCTCCATCCTCCATTCAGGCTTCAACCCAGAACCCTAGAATGAGTAAAAATTACACTAGGAACCCATGAACAAGAGTATAGTTAACAAGCAAAATTGCTAGCATGGAAGGATGAGATGCTTCCTCCTTAGTTTTCTCATGCAAACCTTCCTCACTCTTGAATCAACATTATGAGTCAAAGATAATGTTGATGGCCTGTATTTGTTTTATAATTCATCATTCCTATCTTTCAGTATCCCTCAGGATAGCTCCAACCATTAAACAAATCAAACTAATTTCTTTAGACAGAAACTGTACCTGAAAGTGTTTAGGTGTCATAGTGATTAGGTGTTGTAGAGCAGAGTTGGGTCTTACATTGCATCTCTACATTCCCGCTAAGCTAGCCAACTGTGTCTGTCTGTTCTACATCTATGTATTGTATCAAATAGGAGTGGGTTTTTTTTACTTTAGCCAACAAGACGTTTTAGATTGCTTCTTCTTTCCAAAGTCTCTTGATTTTGCTTACCAAACAAAATTCAGTGTGATAAATAACTTCGTGAAATTGGAGCTGGTGGGTTATCTTCTGCCATTAGAAACACATCAGACTTGTACCTTAGAATCGGAATTCACGTTATGATGACAATCACTTATTTTGATGTAATATTATTTACTGGAACAAAATTCTGAAATGAGCAGAAAAGCTGAAGGATTGGTTATTCACAGAAGAGTGCCATCTGCTGAAACTCCATGATATTTTATTTGCTCAATGCTTAAATCTTCAGTGACCTTTCTGTCTCCTTTTAAAAAATAGTATGTACAGTTTTAAAGCAGACACTTCCTTGTCAAAGAGATAATCCTTTGTTTTATTATGTTTAGTGTTGTTGTCCCACAATAACAGAGAGTACTTTAGAAACAAAGTCACGAAGAGGGCTAGTTTATGTTGTTACACATGCCTTGTTCAGTCCTGCCCTGTTAATACAAGAGTTTCTTCCAATGCTAGCTAGTCATGCAGAGCTTTGACTTTGATCTTGTTTGTTTAATCTTGCATTAAAACTCTGCTTTAAGTTGATCTCATATCAGAGTTATGGTTGGAAAAATGTCCTACTTTTGCCTCATAGACCATAGGTCATTTGTTCAATAAAAATAACAGGTTGACTATGTAACTTGAGCTGGTTCATGCTGCTTCACCACTTGTACAAAAATGACTTTCTTTCTTTCTTTCTTTCTTTCTTTCTTTCTTTCTTTCTT
>JANHFO010003189.1:329915-340809 GCA_032468095.1 Pareas carinatus | reverse complement strand
ATTATTATTATTATTATTATTATTATTATTATTATTATTATTATTATTATTATTATTATTATTATTATTATTATGGCAACCCTAAGGGGCTTACAATCAATCAATAAAAAAGCATATAAAACATTAAAAAAAATAAAGATCATAAATTTAAAATTCAGTTAAAATTCAATTGACCAAGATGACGAGGAAGGTACTGGGAGGAGGTGAGGTTTGTCTCATCCATTAACCATCTCCTGGATGCCATTCTCCTATTGGGGCCTCAAGTCAGTTGGCAGAGCTAGGTCGTCCCTTTGGAAGACCGAAAGGGTGAGTGTGAATTTCACCTCAGGCGGCATGATGTTCAAGAGGGCAGGAGTCACGGCAGAAAAGGCTCTGTACCCCACCAGCCAAGATTCTTTGACCAAAGTGGTCCACAGAATGCCTCTTCTGCGAGCATGGGTAGGGTGGCTAATCCAATCCGAGTGAGATGGTTCCTCAGAGAGCCTGGAATCGTACTGTGAAGGGCTTTAAAGGTGATAACCAACACCTGGAGTTAAACCTGAAAGCAGACTGTCAACCAGTGCAGTTCGTGGAATAGCAGTGAAATAAGAGGAGTCTTATTATTGACTGATCTGGCATTCACTGTCTTATCCCTATCACTGGCCAGCCATAGGAAGGGCAGACTCACTCTACATCTCCAGCTGAGCCTTACTCTGGGTGGGGGCCATCAAGCATCCCCAAGCACCCTAGCTGCTCCTGGGCTATCCTGGGAGCTGGGCTATCACTCTAGGAGAAGACTCACAAGCACATCGGGGTCCTTGTCTTTCTTCAGCGTAGCCACTCTGCCCCCAAGATCTTTTCTAGTCCCTTTACAAGGGTCACCAGACATTGGCCACAGCTTTAAATTGCCCACTTTGGCTTTGGTTTTAGGTCTTTCAATATTCTTTCTGGGGATCCACTGAATTATATTAGAATTATAGAAACAGAATCTTTCAAGTGCCTCCCTTGTTTATTTTTATGTGAATTAGGAAGGAACCATTTGAAGCACTTTTTCAAATTTGTTTCTTTGAATGGACTCAAACTGTGGCCATCTGATTGTGACCTTGGTTAGGGATGGTCCCACTGTCCTTCAAGGCCATTCTCTATTCTATGTACATTGCAAAAACCCATTAAGAATGACCAGAAATTGCAGCATATATATTTTAACCGTGATCAATAAACCAACTTTATATTCCTTCTCTTTGCTTTTAATAATCTTAATCGTTAATACCTGTAATACCTCAGACTTGTTTCTTCTTCTTCTTTTCTCTTTGTCTCTTCTTAGAGGCCTTCAAACATTTAACATGCCTCTTTTGTAAATCCAAAATAAAAAACTATCCAAGTCACTGTTTTCATTTGTTATTTGTACAAACCTTTAAATGATTAATTTTTAAATAATGTCATTTAATACATTTTTATGGTCTATCGCAGTCAGCCAGATGTTTGAACTGGATTTGGCATTTTTATCCACCTATCTAGTCCTTCTCAAGGATGGGGGGATAGGCAGATATAGCTGTTTGATGGTGTTAAATGTATCATTGGAGGATATAAGTTGTTCTAAGTAAAGCTGTCTTCAGTTCACTCTAATTTTTCTAAACTTCCCATATTCTCCATTATCTTTCCAATTTGATTCAGATTTTTAAAACATATTTTAATAAGGTTTTCTTATTTACCAAAAGTACCCTACATATCATTTGTGCATTTCATAACTTTGTGTTAGGCAGTTGAACACTTGGCTCAGTTACAATTCCTCAAAAGTTCCTCATAATTTAAGCTAGTTTACAATGGAAACACTGGAGACCTGAGGCAATTAGAATCATTTTCACTTAGTGGCTACTTTTACCTTTCCTGCTTGGGCTCTTTCCCATCAATAGAAATGCTCAGATGTTTTGCAAAGCACCAAATGCCAAACACACCATGAGCTAAGAATACCATTTTCTGTGCTAATGTGTTGGCTGGATGGTACACTGCTATACTATGCCTTCTTGAATTAGCAGCAGTTAGGAAGCTTACAGTCTAACTTACACAGTTTTTGAGAAGTGAAAATTATGGTAGTGTTGAAATGAAGTTATTTTCTTCATGTTTTTTGCTGCTCATGTTTGAGAGAAATTTGAAAAACTTGTTCAAGAATAGGCTATGCTTACTGTATATCTATATTCTTGCAATGAGAGCAAAACATTAAAGATCACTCAAAACTGAAACAAGTTAAATAGGCAGGATTATTACTGAATTATGTGATTTACTCTATGCTTGTTCTTAACTATTTTTTCCTTATATGACAAGAGATTCAGAATCAGAATTTATTGGCCAAGTGTGTCTGGACACACAAAGAACTTTGGTGTACATGCTTTTTATCTACTTACATACAATAAACAAACTGTGATTACAATTATACGATACATTCTTAATCATAAAGTACATTCATCATGTCATCATGTTATAAAGTACAATTATCATGTCCCCAAACGCCTTCCTCATGCCATACGATACATTTTTGTGATACTATACATTTTTCTAATAGGTTTAGAACAATTGTTTGATACTAATAACCAATCTACAAGTCAAAATAGGGGTACTAAATTAACAACTATTTTATATTGTAAGATGTAAGCAACAGTTAATTATCACACAATTAAGTGGTGATAGGTAATAGGAAAGATGAGAAGGCAATAATGATATATTCCTACTAGATACTTTAACAGTGTTGTCTAAGTTAGTTATTTAGCAGGTTGATGACATCGAGGAAGAAACTATCCTTGTGTCTAGTTGCTTTGGTTTATTATAGGTTTATTATAATGTGTTATGGTGCTAGTTTCAAGTATGTGTCATAAAGAAATTATGGTCTATAAAGAAATCACCATAAGCTCCTAACATAATGCATTCATTTAAATTTTAACATACTTCCTTTGGACAAACTTGTGTTGTTTTTTTTCCCTAGACAGGAGATTCCAGTTCTAAGACGCCTCCACAGACACTTAAAGGGAAAATTCTGGTTGCATGTTAATAATAAGCTGTTATGTTCTTTGCTGCTTCCTCTTAGTAACCAAGACAAGACTTCCTTGAAAGTTCCTAATCTGGTGAGGTTGCTTCAGTTGAATCTTTTCTGTATCAAACAAAATTAGAACAGTTTGTTATTCTGTCAACAATTTTTTTCTCTTTTTTAAAGGCTTACCAAACAGAAATCTCCTTGGGGAAAGATTCTCTTCCTACACGGTCAATTTGTTTTATCCTCTGTTTGATGAGGGGAGAAGATGATGTTCTCAAAGAGAGAGACTTTTCAAGAAAAAGTAAATGTTTACATATCTAATATAAATGGGAAGGGAAATAGAGTATCCTAAATAAACATGAAGGGGGTGGTATGTGAGATGTACTAGCTGAACTTCATTCTGGATGGACAGTTATAGTAACTAGAATAGGCCTTGAACTGAGAACTTCTGACTTCTGCCCATATTCTCAAAGGAGAAGTGAGAAAACACATATTTTTATATTATGATCAAAATTAAACCTTCTCTGTTACATGTCCCCTTATTGTTGGACAGGTAGAGATTTAATATTTTCCTTTGACAACTTGACAATTCTTGCAAATATTCTCCCTTGAACTTTTTTATTGGTTTGCATATTAGACACATTTTATGGTATCCTTCATTCTCAGATTCCAGGGTGAGGCAAAAAGAGCATGATTAATATTGTCTATGAATAAAGCCATGCCCTACTTTTAAGCATCTCTGGAGCCAATGTTCCAACACTGCAATGCACTACACTTTGGGCCATAAATTAAGCACAACAACCTACATTTTGAAGCAGACCAAAAAAAGAGAGGACAAAGTATCTTTTACATCTATTGTACTTGGAAATGAGACTAACAATTTCCTCAAGTAAGCTAAGTGGAAATGGAAATGTTGTTGCTATCCTATGCATTTTCATTGTAAGACTTGCTAAATTCAATTATATTTTCTTCCAGGTAAGTAAATAAATAGAAGTAATCTTATCAGGTGGAAGGCAGTATCAGCAGTTCATGAATACAAGCCTGCTGGTGGATGAAGTTAGGACCACTGAAACACATGCATTCCCTCCAATGCAACCTTCTTATATGCATACACCCTATTGTGTCTTCTAACTTGCCTTCCTGCATGCATAACCTTACAGGCTCCCTCACCTCAGTGCCCCTTTGTGCTTGGCCCTCTTTCTTCCTGCTGCATATTGAGGCTGAACAGCATAATCCTACTAGAATACTGAGATGTTGAAGAAAGACCAAGGAATGTGCATTGTGTGTGTGTGTGAGTGTGGTTTATGAGAGCTATGCAAATTCCCATCCTTTCCCCTTCATTTCGTTAATGGTTCTTGCTGATATTTTTGTGAAACCCAGAAGTTGAAAACAAAATTCTTCCATTCCTTACTTTCCACATCTCCCTACTTGGCAGCTTCCTTGGTACTTTTTTTAATGAAAAGTCAGATTGAAAGAAGTCCTTTAAGAAATATGGATGTATAAAATAAATCCTTCAAGCAATGGCTATTGAACAAAATTTAGCACTACCCTAGCTATTCCAAGAGAGTCTTCTAACAGAAAGTTTGAATACATTTTTATCATCGTGCCAATGCAAGAGATTAACTAGGAGGATCAGTTTTAGAACACTGTAGTTTGATACATGGCCCAACAAAGCAAAATGCAAGAAATTGACTCAATTGATACCTCCACATAGAGAAAAAGTAGTGATCTCATTGTTATACTTGCTCTCTAGAAGCACAGATGGCATCATGGTAATCAGCCAACAAAAACATTGTTCTGTGAAAAATAGGAAGAATATCAATAAAAAAGGCAGCTAGGATAAACGATCTTTTGCCTGGGGTTAGACTTCAATCTTTCTGGAAATCAGTCAGGCACACACCATTTATTTCTAATGAAACTTCCTTATATTATTATTGGGATAAGAACTAAGCCAAAGAGCTACAATAATTTAAGCCTTCAAAAATTTTCTAAAAAATCAATCAAGCTTCTTAATATCCAAGAACTGGATAAAAGTGGGGAGAGGAAGAAAGATCATGTAGTCTTATATACATATTCTCCCTTACTAAAAAATTAAAATCTGAATATGGTTTAAAAAGCTGCTGAAAACTAACTGTGACTCAATGAAAGGGAGATTTACTGTTTGTATCTAAAGAACAGCCAGGGGTAACTGAGTGTATGCGGGTGCCTTTTCTTTTCTGATATTGCACAGAATAACATGTTATAGTTCTGAACAGTGGGCATCATTACAAAAACAACAAAAAGCAAATGTGCGACATTTCCGGATCTATAAAGTTGTTTATGTTAAAACCAAATTTTATCTTTTGAATACTAGCTCTTTTTTTCTGCCCTTCTAGATGAAATTGTTGAGAGTCTTTAAGTTTGTTGCTGAGGTTTGGAAGATGGTGTAGGGGGGAACCGTAGGGATTTCTGAGCCATGACCAAGCCAGAATAACTTAAAATAAGACTTATTTGGTTACTGTAAAACACAAATTGAATAGTTCTTTGCTACTCATCATCAGGATGTGGCTGCATTTCTGGCAATGTCATCTCAACTTGGCATTGAGTCCGAGACAGAAATTTAAACAACTAGTATTTAGTTGATTATTTTGTTTCCTTTCTATATTTTATTCCTCCTGCAATACTGGTGCCCTTACTCACCTTGAACTTCTTCAGTAGGACTTCATGAAGCACACTGTTTTAAAAGGATTGGTTCTTTAAAAAAATAAGACCATATTCACAAAATAAATACAGCCAGTATCACTCATAAATAACAGTTCACTCCAAAAATAATATGCCTACTTTTCAGACCAAAGCTTAATCCAATTGATTAGAGAATTAAATGTATATCATTCAATCCTGTGAATAAATTACTGTTATTTAGCCAAATTACAATATTATTCTTTCCTATATGCATTCCATTTGACCAGCTAAAAAGGGGAAAAATATCTTCCATCATCAGCCTTAAATAGCCAAAAAATCCTGTCATGGCTACTAATTGCCCCATTTCAGCACTGTGCTAGAACAGTGGTTCCCAAACATTTTCAGTCCACTGCCCCCTTGTTGCTACAAACTCATTCTCAGTGGGTCATCTTAAGCTATTCCAAAATTTGACATCTAAATGCAAGTTCCAAATAATCAGATCACAAACTTGTCAATTTTCCAATTTCCAATATTCCAGTTTTTCTCCCCAAATTTGACTACCAATACATAAAAACCAATGTTGTGCTTTATAATGTCTGCATTTCCCTTTATAGGGGTTATTTATCTGCATGCAGCCCTTAATAGAAAACTTTTAGAGATGGGGAATTTTGATGGCAATGGCAAGTTAGATTTCACCTTTCCCCTCAGATCTGTTTTCACTAACACATCAAAGCAGCATTGGCAGTCTGTTCCATCTCTTCTGAACAGATTCTCTCTTCATGGTAATTCATATCATAGTTTCTTGAGGATTTAGGCCTCATTTCTTTCAACACAAGAATTAATTACCAGCATGGACAGTGTTTGCCTTCCAGTTTGATCCATAGACTTACAGCTGCTAAGTCTCATTCTATAAATATGTTACTTATTCTGGATGATTATCAACTAAGTCTAACTTTTTCAGTAGGTATCAAACTTCTTTCAACATTGTTTAAAGAAGCAACAGATGCTTGGGAGAATCTAAGCCGCTATAGAACTTGTATAAGAGCTTGTACTTTAAAGACGAAAAAAGGACCTCTGTCTTTTATTAAATTTCTGGAACCTAACATTAAATCTCCAGGGCTTTCATACAGCCTGCTAAATTTTGGATAGTCGTGTTTTCCAGGGTACTTACCACCTCTTTTCCAATGCCCAAATTAGTTTGCTTGAGTGGATTTCAGGACACACTTTCATGTTTTATTTACATTCTGTATTTATTATTTTTTAGAAATAATTCAAAGCAACAAACATCCCTAAGGGTCCTTCCTCCTTCTATTTCCCCATAGCAGCAACATTGTGAAGTGGGTTGGACAGAGCGTGAGTGACTGGCCCAAATCACCTGGCCAGTTTTCATTCCTAAGGCAGGACTTCATGGTTTCCCAATTTCTAGCCTGGTGCCTTAACCATTAGTCCAAATTGGCTCTCAAATTGCAATTTCACCCCAAGTACAATCAATTCCTGTAGTTTTCAACCATCAGCAAATACTTTCAATTTTATTTCTTCCTATTTGGCCTCTTAAAGCAGTAATAATGTTCACTAAGTGTTTGAAAAACTGATCACATACCTCTGATTGTGGATATTCATATACATCCATATTTTGATTGTTTCTCACTGTTCTGCTTACTTGTATTCATTATTTTAATACAGTGGCCCTCAACTTTTTGGGTTTTTCCGTGGACCAGAGGGGGCATGATTTTGCATGCTGCCTGCATCCTGTGAATGGGGTTTGGCTTGTTTGTACAGCCCAGTTGCTGGCATGCTTTTTGGTTATATGGCAGCAACTTCAAACACCCTCTTGCTGGATTAAATATGATCACTGAGTTGAGATACCTCAGTGGGTCTTCCATGTAGAATCCCTGGAAATATTCTTCATTCGCTAACCATACTGTAGCATTTCTTGACTTGGGGAATGGATTACAAGAAACTCCCTTGGAGTTGCCCATTTACTTTCTTCACCACTCAGGTGAATGACAGTGCTAGGCTAGATTACCAAACAAAGCTTTTAGCATTGTTCTGAATGTTCTTACAGATGGAATCCTTCTCAGGAACTATGCGGCATAGCATATTTTCTTTATGAACAGAACATGATCTCACAAAGTGTCTGTACCTTATACTATGAATATGGAACAGTTCTCCTTCCCACTGGATCACATTTGTCACAGAGCATTTGGCAAACATAAGGAAAATCTTGGAAATCAATTCAGAATTCAGGAGTCCTTGCATGAATGGCTGCTTTATGGTATAACAGCATTATACCCTTCTCTGATATTGATGATTCAGCTTCAGATATTCGCATATTGATGTCCTTAATGCTGGTTAATGACCACAATAAACTCTTACCTTTTTCTAATTGGGAATGCTGTCCATCAACTTGTTTGTAGCCAAAGACAACAGTACCTGAAATACTGTGACAAAGGTGGTAATGTACATAACAGTAATCTCTCAAAAGGGTATGTGTTTTTCCAGTACTGAAATTTATTATGTGCAATTTCCCCTCATAATCAGGGTTCTTCAGAGATTACATTGGACTCTGTTCCCTTGCATTCTGTTAGCTGTCTGGTAACCAGGCAACTATAGTTCTTAACCGTATTCTAGCAGGCTCATGTGACTTAATGTAGACTTCTGATGTAGTAAGAATCCCCTCATTTGGGACTAAAATAGAATTCATTAACTAGACCTGAGCAGTTTTACAATTAGTTTCTTCTAGGCAATACGTCATGACAGAAAGAGAACACCTTGCTAGCCTCACTTCCTACTATACTTTTCCACCGTATTTTCATCCTCTAACACTCAGAAGACTACACTTTTTAAAAATAATGACTGAAAACAGAAAAAAACAAAGATAATGCACAAAATAGACATACATTGCCAAAGAAAAGAAAAAAACATACAAAGAACTTTTTTTTAAAGAAAAAAATACACGAGGCAAATCATTTTAGCAGTAAATAGTAACAATTCTGTATATAGTTATATAATGCAATTATTCACGTATGTATATAGTTTGAATACGTTTATGTAACTATTATTTTCAACCTACGGTATTTTATAGAAATAAGTTGCGTATTTCATTACTACTCTACTCATAGGTAGAAGAGCAATCAGGTCTTCAATCCATTTGGCAAAAGAGGCCATATATTTATCTTTCCAATGCTGCAATATCAATTTTTTGATCATAGCCAGGGCATAGGGAATTGACTTACATTCTGTGATCGTCAAATTCCAAGCATTAGGTGTGCAGTTCAAGAGAATATTATCATCGGAAAATTTTAGTTTTTGTCACACTACCGTGTTTCCTCAAAAATAAGACACTGTCTTATATTAATTTTTGCACCCAAAGATGCGCTAGGTCTTATTTCCAGGGGATGTCTTATTTTTCCACCGAGACCGCCCAGAACCAGAAGCCTGATTATCGGGGAGGTCTTATTTTGGGGGAATGCCTTGTATTTCAGTAAGAGGCAAAACTGTAAGTAGGTCTTATTTTCGGAGGATGTCTTACTTTTGGGGAAACAGGGTAATTCTAATTCCAATTCTTCTAATTATGGGTTTTCCCGTGATACAGCGAGATGGCAAAAGGGAATTGAGCCTCGATCCCCTGAAGCCGGCTTTAGAGAAAGTTTCCGAACGCCTAAAGGCAAAAAACCTTCCAGGAGGGAAAGGGAAAAAACAGAGGCTTCCAGGCATAAGAGGGTGACGGTGGTGCCCTCTTAGTGACCTGGTTCTCTTCTTCGGAACGACCTAAAGGGCGAGATGGGTGACCAATTGATAGCCATTAGCCAGGGACGACTGAAAAATGAAAGGGAACAGAAGAAACGCTGAGGCTGAATTACAGTAGTAGCTTACTTATAAAATTATTCAAATAGCTTTTTCTTGCTAAAAACCTAAGACTGAGCAAGGGAAAACACCTAACCCTGATTTAAAGAAAACCAGCGAAGTGAGACACTGGGTAAAGCTCTAAAGACTCGAAAGATTAGCAACTTTTGTGTATTCAGATTGACAGTTGCATATTCGACAAGATAGATATAGACTATCAAAAGGAAATGAACTGAAAACATAGGACTATAAAGGAAAACTTGTTCTGACAAAGAAGTTTATTAAACCTAACACAACTCAAGGAAAAATTAAAGGCAGACTGAACTAAACTTAAATTTAATTTAATTAGAACTGTAATACTAAGAAAAGAAAAGGGACAAAGAAACATAAAAACTACTACATCACCATCAAATGGGGAAGGAAAAATATATTGAGGCAAAATTATATAAAGTGACACAGAAAAATAACAACAAAGATGAATAAATTTGTGAAAAAGACCCAACCACTACAATAACTCAGACCATCCAGAGCACCCCACCACAGGCGCCACAAAAGGAGAAAAAACCTGAGATAAGTACAGAACAGCTCTTTGAAATAATGCAAGGAAATAACAAAATAATGCAAAGAAATGAAACAAAACTAGAGGAATTGAACCAGAAAATGGACAGACAGAATCAAAATATGGAAAGACTAACTGAACAACTCAGTAAAATTAGAATACAGAATGAACTACAACAACAACAAATTAAAGCCAATGAAGAAAAAAAATCCATATGTTGGAGACTAAGCTGGAAGAGAATGACAAAGAAATTGAGGAACTGATGCAACAAAATAGTAAGCTGGAACAAGATAATGGAGAACTAGAAGGCGCAATCGCAATCCTGGAGATAAAATGTGTGGATCACTTTCTAAGATTTCAAAACATAAAAGAGATACCAGATGAGGAAATAGAGATGAGAAGGTAACCAAACTTCTGGCAGAGGTCCTAGAGGTAAATTCAACTACTGTCATGGATGAACTAGATGAGATCTATAGACTCAACACCAGCTATGCAAAACGAAACAACAGAGGTCCATGTACGATTCGTAAAAAAGGCGGTAAGAGACATCGTATTAAATAAGGCCAGGCGTAAGGATAGAAGTCTTACCACAGGTTCCAACGAGAATAAGGGAAGTGAGAAAACAATATCACTTCCTAACAGCAAAACTTAATAAGAAAGGAATTTGGTTTCGATGGGTAATCTCAGAGGGCTTATCGTTCACTTGGAATAGTACAAGATATTATTTAAATACAGTCTGGGAGGCCAAAGATTTCCATAAAAAATATGAAATGTTACTTGAAGAGGAACGATCAACAGCTGAGGAACCTAAAATGGGAGAAGGA
>JANHFO010003189.1:293498-305987 GCA_032468095.1 Pareas carinatus | reverse complement strand
CAGGCGTCTGTGTTAATTCCCCCCTCCCCCTAATTCACAACTCACCTTTGATTTGCTTGAAAGTAAGCTCTGCTGTAATAATTGAAGAGAGCTCAACCCTCCCCCCTCATAAATATAGAGAAATCCACAGCCCTGGATTCATACATACCCCTTCCTCAGTTCTTTGAGAGAATGTTATCATTAAAGATCCCGGAAATTTCTTACATGTTCATATATGGATCATATTTCTCTCCTCTGACACTCCTACAGTTAAAAAACAAAGTAGTGCTGCAACCCTGCCATTACTGATAGCATATGATAGGAAAGTGAAGGGCTCCAGTTGCTGCTGCTTCAATTAATCTGTCCTTGAGTGACTGAAGATGCCATGAAATGGCATTTGGACGCGGTGTGTTTGGAGATGGAGATAAAAACAGTACAGAGATCTTAGGAGCAAGGCCTGCCTTGCTAGAACTTGTGGGAAATGTGCTGTTGCTTTAAGATTGGCCACACCTGTTAGTTTCTATTGGCAAACTAGGATTTACTAGATTTAATTGATCAGCATGTTTAAGGGCTGACATGCCGCAGTCAAGATTTGTGACTTTGGAGGTGCTTGTCTGCTTCTGAAGTTAGGTGCCAACCTTTATTGTCAGTGTAGTAAAAGGAGGAGAGCAAACTGTTGTCTCAGTATTTGCATTCATCTAGGATGTCTCCTTTCAAAGATGAACTGTGCTTAACACATCTGTGATTTTAAATTTTACTTCTTATCCCCTGATAAAATATAAATGTTAACAAATGGATTCCACATTGTCAGCTCAATTAATCAGAATGTTGGCTTACTTACAGCAAGGACAGAGAACCTGGATCTCAACAACAGGTCTTCCTGTTGCTCATCACATGCTGTGCTGGCTGAAGTTCTGTTAGTAGTTCAGCAATATTTACAGAGTCAAATGTTCTATGATACAGTGCTGTTAGTTTATACTCTGTAATTACCTGAGTTTACTTGCTGTTTCATTCATGAAATTGCTCTTGTTTCTGCATATCAGCAGTACATCTTGGTTTAAGATAAATGTCAAGTTCTTGATATTAAAAATATTTACATTTTGATGGTGTGCTGGAGAATTACATTGTTTTTATCCATGTGTGTTGTGGCTAAATTGGAACGGGCAGCATAATTAACTAGATGATGCATTCTCTGGAGGCTTCAGAAAATTCTGAATACTTACTGACAAACGCTAAATAAGATTTTGGGCAGCCCTTCTTATGTGCAGCTCCCAAGTGGATCATGTTGAAGTACTAATTTGAAAGATGAATGACTACTAATGCTTCTTGTTATTCTTTTCCCTATGTCCTCTAACCCATACTGAATATAATACACTACAGCACACACAAGAACATATCCTTAGTTAAATCTTTCATAGTAGTAGCTACTCCAGTTCTGTATTTATTTGTTCACAGTATAATCCTTTACATAGCTACTCAGAAGCTAGACTGGAAGAGCCATCCACTTGCTAGTCTAGTTCTGGTTGTGACATAATTAAGAGTTCAGTGTCTGATTTGTAATAATTAATGATAAATATCCTTGAAGGAGTTGAAAAATTATAAACTCATCCAAAATAAGAAATCTTAACAATTTTAAACAAATTAAAGGGAGTTGAGATTATCTCAATAAACATAGTTATATATGGTTTCTTCTACTTAGGAGTTTCAATCATATGCATACAAATAAGGAAACTTCTTTTTTAAAAAAATATTTCCTTTTTCCTGTTTAATAATTAAAAATTAAATTAAAATAATTAAAAAATACTTTACATCTATTTTGAAGTTCCCAGCTATTAAAATTTTAATCTCAATTTAAACTGACTGTCAGTGTTTTCTATCTTAACCTGATTAAAGGTATATAAATGTAAACAAATAAAAATAAATAAATAAATAGTTCCTTTAATCATGTGCTGGGGAGTATTTTTAAAACAACAACATCAGGTAGTCCTTGATAATGATTCATTTAGTGACATTTGAAGTTGTGCTCCTGAGCAAGGAGACTTATGGCGAGTTCTCAAAGTTCCAGCCATTGTAACATCTCCATGATTATGTGATTGTGATTTGGGCATTTGCAACCAATTCAAAATGATGACAATTGTAGTGTCCCATGATCATTGGATCACCATTTGCAGCCAACTTTTGACAAAGTCAATATCTGAAACTAGCTGGAGGTTGCAAATGGCAGTCGTGATATTGCACTTAATGACCAAGTTATTGTCTTAACTGAGGATTCCTCTAAAGAAGACTGGAGTCGAATAATAAAATTGCTGTATTTTATCTTGGCATGTATTTGAATCTTGAGATATGAAACTGAAGTCATTTCTGCTTTCACTAGGAGGAATAAGTGCAAAAATGAGGAGTAGTTATCTTACCTTCCTTCTTTTTGTGTCTTCTTCCCAACTGATACTGAATTAAATTCCACCTTACTTGTTTTATCTTGTTCATTACATAAAGCATGTATTGCATTTACAGTTATTACTTTTCTGCTTTATAATTTCATTACTACACAGTAGCAATTAAATATGTAAACTATAACCATTTACCTGGATTAAATCCCACTGTGTAATTACAGTTTTTGTGTGGAGAGAAACCAGAAAATACTTGGGGTGTATGTGGAATCTTTTTTTTTCCTGATGGGACCCCTCTTTCCATGGATTCTGATGGAAAAGAATTTTGTGAGACAGTTCCTAAGCTCAAGTGAATTCTTAAGTCAACACATTTAGGTGCCTTCCAGGAACATGAAGAGAGATGTAAAATATCTGTTGATTTAGAAAGATGGAAAGAAGAAGCTTAAAACTGAAATCCTGGTATATATAAACTGATTGCTGGCCACTGCAATAGACATACTCTGTTGTGTACAGTGTATGGCCTTTTATTTTCAAGACTGCAATAAAGTAACTAACCTTGCTTAGTCATCTTGTGAGTCTTCCACCAAATAGGAAAGTTCCGAGTAACAATTTTAGAGTCTGGAGCATAGCCAAGCTAGATACAAAGCCTGCCATATCCCTATTTAAGGATTTTTACAATAGACTGCTACCAAGCAATTGAACTCACTGACATGCTGTACTTTGTCCAGATGATGACTTCTTAACCTTGTTATCAAATACCTCTGCCTGCTATCTAGGCTTTGGAGGGGGAAAAATAGAAAGCATTGCAGTTTGGATTTTCTCGCCTAGAGATTAGAAATACAGAGGTTAGCAAAGTTTGTGGCCACCCTAAAGCTGTGCAGCTTTGCAGTCTTGTATGCGGAGGAAGTTTTGATGACGAATTTCTTTATTACAATAATAAAGTCAAATCTCTTTAAGTATAAAAATAATATGAAGTCAAATAGGGGAAGAACAGGAAAGGCAGAACTTAATTCCAGATAAAACTATCTGAACTAGTTGCTTATTAATACTTGACTTTTGAGGTTTGGGGTTTGTGCTTTAGGGTTTCAGCAGGGTTTGTTTCAGAGACTGGTTTGGTAAAAAGTGGTCAAAACAAAAAGACATTTGGAAATGCCTATGACATGTCCATTTGGAAATGGGAATCCAGAGGCATCCACAATAACTCATGAAAATGATGAAAACTGTGTTGAATGTCACAATGTAAACTCCAACCTTTTCATACCTGTGTATAGTATTGTGATGCAAGTAGGGCAGGATTTGCATCAGAACACACATTTAATCACTTGCCTCTCCTTTGCCCCTAGACATCCATGTGGGAGCTACCATGAATGGGATGAGATATTCACAATAGACTCAATTAGCTGCCAGAGCATGCTAGATATAGTCACGCATAGTGCTGAGTATATTAAGTTATACAAACATGTATATACAACTCTGGGAGGTTTTTACTTAGTGTATTGTTTAAACTGTCATTGTAGCTTGCAAACTTGGTATGTCGTGTTATTTAAATAATTTGCAAAGTTAGAATAATTTTATAATATAGCAATATGTGAATCCATTTATTCAACAAACTGTAACACTGTGAATTCACAGAAGCATGATTTATTCAGTAAGACTCAGCTTGGGTCAAAGAGGGAAGCCAATCACTAACTGATAATGGATTAGCTGATGTCTTTTGTACTTCAGGTAGCCCTCAAATTATGACCACAATTATGACTGGAATTTCCATCGCTAAGCAATGAGGTCATGAACTGTAATGCCATGTGACTACATTGCTTAGTGAAGGCAATCATGGCAGTCTCGGTTGCCATTGTAACTCCAGATGTGTGGATTCTTAAGTGGAAAGCAGAGAGAGTACCAGGTAAGGAGCAAGGGGGTGCCACAGGGAGGTGGGGGAGGCCTGGTACAGGCTGTGTGAGAGTTGGGGGTGGTGGTTATGCAGAACAGCATGAGCTCAGGGAGGCTGAAGAAAGAGAATATTTGTGCGTGACACAATTTTCAGACATTTTAGACAAATAGTATAGGGTCCCCTGTCTAGGCAGGAGGTTGAACTGGAAGATCTCCAAGCTCCCTTCCAACTCTGATGTTCTATGTTCTATAAATTTGATTAATACATTTTAAAAAGTGCTGCCACTCATGGGATTTCCGGGTGTATCATGGCTCTGGAGCTGCAAGAAACCTCTGAGTTGCACCCCAGGATATGGCTCAGATCCAGCTTGGCCCAGAAGCTTAGTGCAAGAGGCTTCTTGGTGCATTGCTGTAAGAAACCCCTGAGTTGCAGTGCAAAGCCTAGCATGAAGCCTAGCCCCAGACCAACAAAATAGCACAGCTAAAAGGGGCTTCTTATTACCTCAGGAAGCCACAGCTGGCCCAGCCCAGTCCTATAGCTGCAGTCACCTGCACCACTCTGCACTTTGAGGCCCCTGCTGACTTGTACTCTACCCCCCCTCCCAAGTGAGTTTTGCTTTCTTCTTGCTCCCACTGCTGATGAAGTTTGCCCAGTCTGGCCCTCCACAAGGTAGCTGCTGGTCACGTGGTCCCAGATCTTGCAAGGAAATTGCTATTTGTGACTCCGGGAGAAAATCTCATGCAGCCAGTAGATGCCTTGGGAAGCTCCAGGTTGGGCATGTTCAGTCAGTAGTGGAAACAAGAACATAGTGAAAGTTAGGAGAGTGCAGAGGGCTCAAAGGGCACAGATGGCGAAAAATAGACAGATGGGGCAGTTGAAGTGCCTCTGTGGTTATACGTACAGGCAGGCTGCCAAGTGCCCAAATTTTGATCACATTGACCACAGAAATGGTCGTAACTTCAGGGACTAGTCAGCATTCTCTTCATTCAGCACTACCATACCTTTGAACAGTGGCTGAATGGTCATAATTTGAGGACTATCTGTAGTTTGTTGTTTGTCATTAGAATAGCAAGAAATGTTTACTGTTCTATTTCAAATATAAAGAAACAGTTGAAACAGCCAAATAGATGAAGTTTAGATGTTTGCAGTCTTGTCATAATTTGCAATTATCATTTTTGTCATGCAATTGCAATTTTTTTCAAGGATTTAGCATAGCTTTATTTGGTCTAGATATCTTCCAGATGCATAATTTTAATTCCAAAGATTGCCAGCAATAGTCAATGCTGACTGAAGAAATTTGGAAGTTAGTGCATACATCTGAAATGTGCTTAATTCTCATTGTAACTATATGGGCTTGATCAATGTACATTTTTTTTAAAAAAAGTATTTGTGTAATATGTGCCTTCTTTCTAATATTTATTTATTTGTATCCCACTGTTATTTTAGAAATAACTCAGGGCAGTGAACATATCCAACATGCTTCCCTCCTCCTATTTCCCCCATGACAACAACCGTAGGAGGGGGTTTAGGCTGAGAGAGAGTGACTGGTACCAAATGGCTTAAGGTCAAACTTAAACTCACAGCCTCCCACTTTCTATCCAGATGCCTTAACCACTAGACCAAACTGGCTCTCTTATAATTCTTAGTCTAAGAACAAATGCTGCTACTTTTGCAATTTTAATCTGCAAGTATCACCAATAATTTTAATTATTTATTACAAAGATGTGCATATTAACCAGTTCTATCTGCTGCTTATTTTTCCTCACTTTTCTCCCACATGCTGGTACCTGTTTACTTGTAGATAAATGCAAAAAAAAATCAACATATCTATCTGCATTCATCTTTAAAAATTCTGGATTTTGTGCCTTATCATGCAGATTTACTAATTCCTAAATTCTGACCTCTGGAGGAAGATAGATTGAAGTAAAGTTAACTGAAATTACCTCTACATAAAGAAGGCATTTGCCATCCTTTCATGAAAATAGATGTCCTCTTGCAAGAAGTCACGTTATTCTATTTTATATTTGCATTAGGTACAATTAGTTCAAATGGTTACTTCTAATCCAGAGAAACTGGTACCTGCCTATGTTTGCAAGATATATTGTCCTCAAGTATACCTGTGCTAGTTCAGACAAACTTGCCTGCACAGAATATTTATTTGCCGTAATGGCCATGACATGAAAGTAATTGCCTCATTGTTCTTCTTGGTTTTGATATTGTAGCTAGTTATAGATAAAAAGCTACCTAGAGACACCTTGTAGCGGAGATGGGGAGCTAAAATTTTAATAAACAAATAAATAAATGCATTTTCTTCTGAATTCATCAAGTTCCTTTTTAGAGTAATTTGGCTTAATATAATTGCTAAATTTTATGGTACTGAATTTCACAGTTCAGCTTCACACTGTGCGAAGAAGTTTAGTTCTCCTAACTCTTCCTTTCTTTAAATTCATTAAATGAGTTTGAATTCTTGAAAGAGGAGAAAAACATACCTCATCAAATTTACTATTCAACAATTTTCTTTTTTTCTAACCCAGAGGGCCATTCTAGAGGTGCTGCTATATTGCCTTGAATACAGATTTTTTTTTTGTTCATTTTGTTTTGTATTTCCTTCAGCTCAGCAGTAGCTTTTTTTTGTTCATTGATTAGAAGTATTGTGGTAACTCACTATTTGACTGCTTCAAAATTTGTCAAATTTGATACTCTTGAAAATCTCCTGGTACTTATTGTTTGTTTGATACTGGACGCGTTGTGATAGGAAAAGGGAAATGGCTGTGGAGAACAGACAGAAAATTGTCCATGCTGGTAAGGTCACTGCAAAAGGAAAGAGGGGAATGGCTGCAGAGGACAGACAGGAAGGTCGCTGACATAGGAAAAGAAACAGATAGGAAATCCTTCCTGACTGAAACAAAGGGTCATGTGGTAAGTCACGTGGTTTGTTTGGCACTCATTTTTAGTACTTGTTGTGACTCCCGGAATCAATCAATTCGGTACTGAGGCACCACTGTAGTAGTTCAGATATGGTCCTTTTTCATAAGAGGCATGCCCAGATGAATTATTCAGTTTAGGCATATGGAATATAGAGGTCTTAGGGAATGGTTTATTTCATGTTTTCAAAGGGTGTCCTTTGATATTGGGGATATATATCTTCATGCTGAATGCCTCAGCTATCTGGGATATTTGTAACAATGAGACAATTTTAGATTATTAGTTGATGTTTTAAGGATTAATTGTTTCCTTATAAATCTGAAAATATTTTATTTTGTCATTTGGAATAATATGGTAACAAAATTGATATATTCTCATTGCAGGAATTCCAAGGTTTTGTCTTCTCTAAAAATAGAGAAACGAAACCTTTCTGTGCAACTCGGTTGTGGGATTACTTTTAAATATCCATGCCTGTACTTGCTGAATAGTAATGCTGCATTTTGTAGTCTTTTGATAGTAGAGGGGTGCAATTGAAACACTTGGAATTAGGCCTTGGATAGAAAAAGAAATTGCTATGTTACATGGATTGATTCAAATTGATGTGGATATTAGGAAATGAGCCATTTTTCTATTTTGGCTGCATTCATTCTTTTTTAGGAGCAACATTGCGGTTTCTTGTAAACATTTTGTAAGCCCTTAGTGCAATTTTTTCACCCAACTTTAAAAGCTCTTTCCTCTAACTGCCATAACTTCCTTCTGGATACCTGGTTCTTCTACTTAACCTGAGTCTGTTTGTGACATAAGTAAATAAAAGCTTAATTTTAATTATGCAAGTTGAATGCTGGAACATTGGGTGCTTATGTGCGTTATTTCAGACTGCTTTTGTACATAAGGATTATACAATTCTTTAAGCCATCAAAGATAAATAGAACTACCATGCTTGTGGTATATTTCTTCCAAATGCCATAGATTGGGCAAATGCCAGAATAGAGCTATTGCTCTTTTTATATGTATTCCAGAACTATTTAAATGATGTAGCTGAATCCTCTACCTGAATTAGCAGGAGTTTTTATATCTGGGCTTTTTGACATACAGGAAGTTCTATTATTATTATTTTGCCCATGTTATATATCAGTTGGCGTTTGGAAGATTCAAGTTCTTTGATCTTGTGATGAATGAGCATTTGCACCAACAGTAGTAGAGGTCTAACTGAGAAAGAGAGGGTTGGATGCATAACTACTTTCTTTAGTAATATTTGTTGTACTGTATATTAAAGTCAAGGATCTTTTATGTCAGGATTTCTAGGGAAGATCTGAAGGTTAGAAGAGCTTATTTTAGCAAAATATTTGAGAGATGCAATGCTGAAAGTTTTAATTCTCTTTTGACTGTAATTTATCACTCTAATCTGTTCAATTCAATTCGCATTTATGAAAATTTCTAGCATTCCACAAATAGTAATATCTAACGGTTTTTTTAAATTATATTTTTTCTATTCACAAAATTTGATCAAATGACTTTTCTACTCATCTATTGAAAATTTGTTCTGAAGGTTAAGGAATTAAAACTGAAAGCAAAGAAACAGCTGAAATGATGACAACAGCAAACACCGCTTTATCCAAGACATCCACAAATGGAAAGACTTCCCAAAAATATGTAAGAATATAGTCAGATAAATCAGTGTTACAGACATACAAAAGAGCCTGAGATTATTTAAACTTTGTGTTACCCAACATTTTAATTCAACACTGTGCTTGTTCAACATCATGGGAACAAAAGGGGAAAGAACTTGGAGGGAAAAATTAAGTAGTACCTGCACATTTTTTTGCAAATTTATTTCCCCTCCAGTGGAGCCCACCTGTGATTTTGGAAGTTGGTTAAAATTGAGAACCCTTGCAATAAAGATTTAGTGAGTTGTTAGCACATTTCCCCATTATTTCTTCTTGGAGGTGCCATAATCTTTTTAGCATATTCATTTGGGATTTTTCTTCAAAAATATTCTGTTTGCCTTTAAGATGTTTACATAAGAAATACTCTAAAGATGCTATAAATAAAAAGTGTTCTGGCAACAGTTGTTTACTGTATATATTATCTTATTGTAGATGCAAGAGAACAATGTTGATTTGGCTTGTTAACAAAGCTTTGCTGAACTATACTACTTAATGGTTTACTTTTTAATGAAATAATTAGTTTTCTGCAAGAATATTTCAGCAGGATATTAACACCTTGATCTTTGTATAGCCATGTGGGTTCACAGAGTAGCTCAAAAGACTAATAATTATTTTGCAGCTGAAGTGCATCAGAAATTGTAGCAGAAAACCGATGGTTCTTGCTGATATAATCATACTCCCGGCAATTGCAAGAGAAAGGAAGTGTCTTCTTGGGAGTCCCTCCCTCTCTAATGAGCATACCCCATACTAAACCATTGTCACCCCTTTGGGCATATCACTGACGGAGGTTTTTATCATGCTAAGGGTACAGCTGATAGGGGCAAATTGGTTCCTCTCCTGGCCCTGTCCTGCTTTCTCTTCTTTCTCTTGTTACTGGAAAAAAGGAATTTCTATTAAATGGGGGCTGCAGTTTGCAAAATGATAATATGTCATGCCTATGTATCAGTTGACTGTTACTGCTTGCTTTGGTGAACCCCCACAAAGATTTCTTTGTTTCAGCCATTTCTTCTCTCATCACATTTGCTTCTTTGGAATCTGCAGCTTTCCTTCAGCAGTTAAATATCCTCTCAATTTAAAACATGGATGGCAAGAGGTGAAGAGGTGATTATTAACCATTAACAGTCCTCTTCTAAATCAATGTCTGAAATCTCTCTTGAATATAATCTAAATGACAGGGCCATGTATATGGCTCACAGTAGAGAGTTGTATAAAATAATGTGTTTTATAAATATTTTTTTTGCCTTACCCATATTTCATTTGTTTTTCATTGTCTGATTTCCAAAAGGCTTGTGTCATAGGTTAGAATACTATATTTCTCTTACATGGTTTTTACTTGACAGCATTATTTCCAGAGGGGATTGCTACTTTAGTCTGTTGCAGTGAAAACTGCCAACAGTAGAGCATTCGGCAAATAAACATGTTGGCTCTGTTTTAGTTAAGTACATGGAGCATTATTTAGATATTTTTTGTTTACATATTCCAATGTTTGTTATACATAATTACTTTTAAGTCACTGTCTTGGCCCCTCTTGTTACTGCTGTGCAGAGAAAGACTGTGGATTAGATAAGAGATGTGTTTAATGTTCATCCACCTTCATTTTGCTGCTGCTCCCCAAAGCTCTTTTTCCACTAATATGTAATCTAAAGCAATGTTTCCTGCATCATTTCTTAAAGGAAAAAATAGTTGGGAGTCAGGATCATTTTACTCATCAGTTCTTCACAACTGATTATCCTTTGCCTAGTTGGCAGATGAAGAGATCAGACAAAACCAGCTGAAATATATCAAAAAGCATGTTCTTTCAAGCATGAGGGTCTAATGACACAAAATCAAACAGGCTGCCTTAGGGGTTAGCAGTTTCTTAGTATCATGGAAAGGCAAGGAATCATTGGTTACTATATTTGTTCTTATAGGATTTTTCTTACCAGGCTTGGGGAGAGATTTTTTGAGAGCGATGTCTTGGCTTTGGGGGGCATTATCTCCCTTGACTAGGAGAAGGGCTGGTATTGCTGCTTTACCTCCATCAGTACAAAATCTTGGCCAGTCCTAAAGAGCATTCTAGTAAGCCTCTTTCTGATATCTAGGTTTCCTCCTCTGTCTCAGTGTTGATTGCATTCTCCATAATTGTCAGCAATGTGTTGGTTAGGAAAGGCACTGAACAGATAGCATAGTTTTTGCTTTTGTAGTTATGACTGGTTGTAATCTTTCCTTGCACTTGAACTTCTCCAAATGTGGAGCTTCCTATTATGATGACCTTTATTTTTCTGTTTTCTGCTACTGTTGCCCTCTGGCCTTTCTTTCAGCTACTGAACCAAGAACTCTTCAAGCTCCCTGAATGTATGCCAGTTGGGGAAAAAAACATTTAGCAAGGGTAAAGGTAGAATGTGAGCAAATGCTGGTTTAGAATGAAAGATCAAACACTTCTGATTGTTTAAATTAGGAAGAGAAATTTCACCTCAAAGGTAGCTCAAAGGTAGGGCTGGTGCAGCTTTAATGATGAAAAGAAGACAAATGGTAGCTATACCAGAATTGAATGTGAAAGATACAAGGGAGTGGGAGAACAGGGAATAAGTTAAATTTTAATATAACTTTGGGGCTTTGTAGAACTATTACATTGTCTGGACAAATACATTTATTATGTGTAATTCTCATGAATAATCTATATTGTATCAGTCCTGCACATTTAGGGACTTACCAAGTCATTACATACTCAGCAGAGACTGGATAAGCACTGTGGTTTTATTGCTTGCAAGGATTTCCAGGAACAGAACAGTTGGCAGATATTTCACAAATGCAGACCGGTGGATAGTATTTGAAGTTTAGAAGGTACAATATGTACTGGCTTGCTTTTATTCTAAGAGAATTGTTAGGTGTGATGATTCTGGCTATCTTCCTTCTCTATTTTACATAGCCTTCCTAGATCTGCATTCCAGCATTAGATACAGGAGTGTAGAACTATCAAACCCATTTTTAAGGCATATTAATGTAATAAATAAAAATTATTATTATTTTAAATTTAAAACTTTCTCAAGCAGCTTTTTCCAACTTGGTACATCCCAAATATACTGGAGTGCAATACTCAAATAATCCATGGAGTACCATGTTAATTAGCTCCTTTCTATTCAGTTTCATATTTATAATGATTATATTAACTAACTTGAGGTTCTTATTGCTTGTGATATTTTGTAGATATCATTTTAAACATATGCAAAAAAGGTCTCTTTAGATCTTGATATACAGTAGTCAACCCTTAGATTTTACCCTTTGGGGGAAGGCTTGTTCTCTTAAAATGTTTCCTAGAATATGTTTTACATGGGATTCCCATGCAATTGAAGAGAATATTTGTAGGTCAGGGTTGAGCTGTGAGGTCCTTGGTATCCTCACAGCTTAAATATTTTCTTCCAGATGTTTCATTCAGTAACATTACCAAACTAGCATTGAAAATGTTACCTGCTTGTTTAATGAAACTTCTGCAAGAAAACAGCTAAACTTAGAGAGCACCAAAGATTCTACAATTTCCATACATTTATCTGTAAATATTTTCAAATATTTAGTAAAATGTTACAGAAATTCAATGGAGATTTTCAGTTACAATGATTCTCTCTCTCTCTCTCTCTCTCTCTCTCTCTCTCTCTCTCTCTCTCTC
>JANHFO010003189.1:260322-270962 GCA_032468095.1 Pareas carinatus | reverse complement strand
AAAGAAAGAAAGAAAGAAAGAAAGAAAGAAAGAAAGAAAGAAAGAAAGAAAGAAAGAAAGAAAGAAAGAAAGACCAGTAGCAGCTACACCCACACAGTTCTCACACAGACTCTGCACTGCTTCTACTTTTCTAACAACTCAATCTACATTTTCAAACTCTTCTCAAATCCCTTGAACCAAACACACACATTTCTCCTCAGAAAATATCTCTCATCAAATAATTTCAAACCTTTTCTTATATTCAAACTTCATCATATTCTAATTCATACACATTCAAACTATTACCTATTATCTCCCTTCAATAATTCAAGTATCTTCACACATTACATGAGGCAACCTTTTCTACCACTTCATTTTACAAATCAGTCAAACATCTATCTAAAATACCTTATTACCATAGCTAACTATACTAAACTCGTAGCGTAGCACGGGTACCAATAGCTAGTAATACCATATTAAACACTGTGTAAGCTATAATTTACTGCATTTCAGAATGTTTTATAAATATTCAATATATGCCCAATTATTGCTATTTTTACTGATAATACATTCAAACAACTGCAGGAGTCAAGTATATGGTAACTGATAGTTTTGCATATTTTATTCTGGGAGTACTGATGCTAAGCCCTCATATGACTCTGCCTCTTTATAGTGAATTCCAATTCAACCCCCCTTCAGATTGTAATGCAAAGTTCACCAATTCTGCTATGTAGAAGTTTGCTGGGACATTTCTTTGCTACACCAAATTGTTTAAGTGGTAAAATTGGAATATTTTTAAAAACAATATATCTTTAACCTATTTGTCACCATCTTAAAATTTCAAGACAATTTCATGCATTCCCCCCTTCCCTTGCCTCTCATTAAAGGATTATAGTAGTGGAATATGAGAGCAAGTATAATATAGTTTCAAGAAGAAAAGTCGGGAAAAGTCTGGATCAGATATTGCTATAAATGTATGAAATGGCTTTGTGAAAGCAATCATCTTCTTTCAGAGCTTTGTCTGCCATATTGGAATACCGTGTATAAAGCGAACCAGCGTATAAGGCGACTCCTGCACTGAAGCTCTGCCTTTTAAGGTTCGCCTTCTTCCCCCTTTCATGTTTTTTTTTGGGGGGGATAACCCACGTTTCCTCCTCAGCCCACCACACCAGCTGACGATCTAGCCTCCAAACTGGTGCAGGGGTGGAGCAGAAGAGTCTCACCCGGCCACCGCCGCTGTCTGCCTGCTTGCCGCCGGTGAGTTTCATCCCACCGAGCGATGCCTTTGAACCTGCCTGCCGCCGCCGAGAGACAAAATCTGTTTGTCTCCCTCCCGGGTCTGGTTTTGGAGGCTAGATCGCCGGCGAAACACAAAACTTAAAAGGTGGAGCTTCAGTGCAGGGGTCGCCTTATACGCCGAAATATATGGTAATCATGCTGGCCTGCTTTATAGGGTGATTTGAGAAATCTAGCAGTATGAAATTTCTCCATGGCACTTGGATGTTGAAAGCATAAGGAGTGCTATGATCATCCTAACAGTACTGATAGATGTTTCTTATTTTTGTTCAGTAGCCATAAAAAGGATTTATTGTATATAGCTATTTATTTTATTTCATTTTATTTTATTTGGCAGTTTATGAAAATGTTTGTTCCTTGTACTAGATTGCATAGTAAATTTCAGATAAGAAGAATGGCTTATTTTCCAGACTGCTTCTCTAAAATTGCTTAGCAGTCAAGATTTAATCTCCTGCATTTGAAGATACTCTCTGAAATCTGATTAAAGAACGTTTGAGAGGCCCAAAGGTATTTTGTTAGGTATATCAAAGCACAGAACAGCAAATTCATTCAGCTGGTCACATTGACAGCTATTTTGCTAGCAATTGTTTCCTCTAAATGGAGCTTCAAATATGCTTAATGTGACTATATATCATTTGTGAGCAGGAATAATAGTACTTGCTTACCAGTATATTATATTTTAGACGTTTAGGGATATATGATCCTTCAGACTTCGATCATTCCCCTTTGCTCTGATAGTGTATGAGCCAATGATATAAGAGGCAGCCATTCAGTAGCTGTTCCTCTTTCTGTACTCGCCATACCCCATTTTTATCTGATTTGGCCCCTTTTATGTCTGTAGAGCGGGGGAAATTAAAATGACATTGTTTTATGTATGACTTAAAGCTTGGAATCCATCACCCATGTATAAGTATTGCCCAGAATAGTCTTGTTCAGCATTCAGAGAAGTCTCATTACCATACTGAAGTTAAGAAGGCTGAGAACCAGTTACCTAAATCATCTAAATGAGACCATCAAAAACTAAGGGGGAAAAAACCTAAGTCTCCATCTTACCACTAAAACCTGAGGAAGCTAGAGAAACTTCAGAAAGTCAGTAGATGTACAAAATGGGAAGAAGTAGGTGCATGTCTTCCTTATGGGTTCTAGTTACAGATGACAACCTGCTCCTAACCAGCTAATATCTTCCAGTAGTTTCAGACCGATGCTAGAAAATGTGTCCCCAATGGGCATCACAGAACAGTGTGTGTAGTTTCAAACAAGAATCTTTTAACATTATAGAAAGGAGGTGGTTTTTTGAGGGGGAAGGGGAGCAGCATCCCAAGTCCAGGCAGTCTCCAGAAATCAACATTGATTTGAATCACACATAACACACCTCCAAAGGAGACATGAGAGACAAGAGAAGCAGTTTGATGTGGTTAAAGTGCTGGTCTAGAAACGAAGAGACTATGAATTCTAGTTCTATCTTAGACATGAAAACCAGCTAGGTGATTTGGGCCAGTCACTCTCTTCCAGCTCAACCCACTTCACAGGATCATTGTTGTAAGGAAAATAGGAGGAAGGAATGTTATGTACATTCACCACTTTGATTTACTTATAAAGTAAGAAAGGCAGGATAAAAAATTAAAATAAATAAATGCTATGCTACTATAATATGGTGCTTTCCAAATGTACCCTCTCCAGATGATCTAGAATGATTTCATGGTAGATTCAATTAACAGGGACTTTCTTCACCTGTCCATCAATCCAAATAATTTAGTCTGATTCTGCAACAAACAAATTGATCCTGAACCCCAATTGAAATTTGTCCAAATAGTCTGTTTCCTTCAGAACTATTCCCTGTCATCTTGCAAACGAAAAGAAGCTTAGAAGCAGATGTGAACCAACATTTTTCAGCAGGAGTGAATGACTTCTTATTTTAGGCAGGGTAGAAATACCTTTACTAATTAATTTATTAGCTCAGATTAATGATCTAGCCATGATAAAAGAGTAGATTTTCCTCCAGACAAGTGGTGAATAACAGACTGAGCATATATTTTATTATATGTTTAGGATTAGTTATTAATTGAAGCATCCTTTTCAATAAGGATGAAATCCATCTAAATCAGTCTTTTGCACATAAGCTTCTAAAGCAGAAGAACAGGCATATTATGAGGCTTTGAAATAACGTGGTTATAATATTGTGCCTATCCACATGCATGCATACTGCTGGTATCAGTATTATACTTAATGCCGAAATAGGAAATAAGGTTTATTTGTGTTTATTTAGAATATTAAGAATTTCATTTATAATAAGATTGTTAGCTTAAACAACATTCAGAAATTTAATTATATGACTGAAACTTTCAGCAGACAAGTAGTCATAACTTACCCAGAGAGGGGAGGAGATAAAATGAGAGCACTGTATAGTAATTGGATAGTAAATATAATGTTTGCTATATTAAAGGGAACAGGAGGATGTATAATTAAACTTTTCCTTTCATAATGGGCTTCATCCAAAAAGCTACCACACCGCCAGCTGCTTGCTACGTAGGCGTTAAAAGCTCCCAACCCAAAAGAGAGAAGAGGAAGGCATAACCATATTGTTGGAGAAAACTAGGCAGAGATAAACATCTATAAAAAGAAGACTCGGAAATGGTTGCTTTAACAAAAAGAATGATTAAGCTCGGAAAGCTGCCACATGCTGTACTCCTTGCCCCTGCTATTTTATGGGAACAGTTAGTGGTGAAAAGAGATAAACAGTGAGGTTTTTTTGAGGGGGGCAGTCAGTGTGGGTGGGGCAAAAACAAAACTGCTCCAGAGCGATAAGTGACCTCTTGGAGCAGAAAGGAAAACATCATTCTTTCTTCAAAGAAGAAAGAAGGAAGAGAGTAGAAGGAAGAAGGTGACTTTTCTGTTAGAGAATATTGGTGGTTTCTTGTTTTTCTAGAAATCTGAAATGTTAGTTTCTCAACCCCAGATTCCTCTTTACTTAAGATCTTTAATACACTGTTAATGTCCAGTTTTTAATTTTAATAAAATTGCTTATCATTTTTATGCCTTGCAAAAACCAAAACAGGATCTATTTCCCATAGGAAGCTATTTGTTCTTTATAAATAATTTCAAAGTCTTGATTTCTAAAATCTTCAGTTTCAGTATTCTAAATTAACTGGACCATTACTCTGTAAGTAACATTCTAGGATGAAAATCCTATTTAGTTTTTTGCTATTTATTTCAGATGCTTTAAATTCTCAAGGTTATGATTTGTTTCATTTAGATTGAAGGCACACCTGGTGTTTTCAGACTTGCTGTTCCGAAGGTCTCTAATAGCTTAGAAGTAGTTAATGAGCAATTTCCAAAACAGATCAGCAAGTGAGGTTAGTGAATGTAGTATCCTTTAAAGGGTGCACACTGCCTTGTGAGCAAGGTGACAATTCTTGTCACCTCCCAATGCTCAAGCCTGCAAGAGACCATTGTCCTGCATGGTCCTTGCATGTGAATGATCTCCCATCCTCTCCATATCTAGAGAGGTTCCAAAGAGACTCTTTGGAAGTTGGTAGTTGACTCCACTTTTGTGGAGGCATGTTCAGTTTGTCACTCCTCACCTGGAAGCCTTCTATTACAGTTCTCTATTGTATGCTGTTTCAGTATGTTTTTTCTATCTTTGTTCAGAATCAGAATTTATTTTGTCAAGTGTGTCAGGACACAAAGGAATTTGTCTTCGGTGTACATGTTCAATACCTACATATCTACAATAAACAACTGTGATTACAATCAAAGATACATTCATAATCATTTGTATTTATAATCATAATCATACTCATTTGTATATATATATAAATTCACTTTATCTTCTTGTAATCAATATTTGTATATAGCATCCTTTAACATGTCAAGTCCGAAGTTAGATCCTTACAGGCTTTAGGTTGACTTAGCTTTCCATCCTTCTGAAGTCGGTAAAATGAAGGCCCAGATTGTTGGGGGCAATATGTTGACTCTAAATCGCTTGAGGATGCTGTAAAGCAGTATAAAGTGGTATATAAGTCTAAGTACTATTGCTATTTATCATGTTTGTACCACAGTAGCAGCATTGTGCATCATTTATATGACAGATGTCCACCCACAGAACATTGTAACAAGTACAAATGTCTTTTCCCAGAAACCAGAACAAATAAAATACACCAAATATAAATCACATGCTCAGTTTAATCATTGTGGGAGATTTTTAAAGGCAACCGGAAGAAATGGTTCAAACTATCTGGAGGGTGCTAGCTGTACATCTTCACATTCATATTCATTGTCTCACACAGTGTTACTCAGAAGTCATTTCATTAATAAATTCCTAATTTGAATTTGTTCCTACTCATACTTAAATTGCATCGTTCTTCACCTCAGCTTTTATATCATCTTTTTAATCCATGTGATTGCACACTATGAGAGTAAAATATAGTCCTGGTTGATGGAGCAGAAATAGCATTAAGCCTCACCAGGCATCAACACTGACTTGAAGGCCTTAGAAAAGTGTGAATATGTTCATGCTATATTATACACAATCCCATTTTAAGTAGGATTATATTTTACTTTACATTCTATTTATTGTTTAGAAAGTGTCCCCACTGTAATTCTATTTCTTCCACAATGACATTTGTTACCCTACAGATAAACTAATTTGAAATGTATTAGTAATGTTTGTTCTTGTTCAAAAATTAAATGATCTGAAGGGAGAAAAAGAACTTATTGCAAAATATTCTTTTAAGATGCTGCTTTAACAACATGGTAATTAAAAGGTGCCATCGACCTTGCTTCCATAAGTCATTATTTTTGGATTTTTTTTACTTCGGTGCATCAACTTCCTTCAGACAGACAATTAAGGAGGATTAAAATAGTGTTTGTTTGGTGGTAGTCTATAAATATATTGAATAGTCACTGTGATGTCATTACTAATAATATGCAACTACCGGTTGGGCAAATGTTAACCAGTAAAAAAAGGGGTTGCACATTGCGGAGTTTATAAAATGACCACATATGAAATTAAAACAGTTATCCATCTCATTTAGCATTGTATGCTATTTAGCATTGTATGCAGTAGCTTTTGAAAGCTTAGGTAGAGATCGCTTTTGTAACTCTATTAATGTCACAGCCTCTTAACAGTAATTGCCATGAACTGAACTGACATTTTTTCTGGATATAAACCATGCACTTTAGCGCTAAATTGTGGGCATTAACTCTGTGTGTCAGACACTTACACATAAGCAACATACCACACTTTAGGGCATCGTCATACAAAAGCATTTCTACAAATCCTGAGCTGTATTCAGAGTTACTTTTAAGAATGATGTCAATGATAGTTATACTTTCTCACTGTTTGTGCAGTGGTTGATAGTTACCATATGGTGAATTGGCTAACCGGGGAAGCAGATGGATCAGAGGACAGCATATGGGAGTGCGTTACATGGAGTGATTTTTTTCATGGAAAATAATAAAAAATAAAAAATGGGACTAGGCCTTGTTACATTTAAAAAATGTTTAGGACTTTGAATTCACTGGCCATTTCTATTGCAGGAAGGATACACATTCCATTTCTAAATCTCTATATAGATATTTATATCACACCTTTATTATTTTTTACAAAGAACTCAAAGCAGTAAACATGTTCAATATTCCTTTCTCCTCCTAATTTCCCCACAACAACAACAGCCATGTGAGGTAAATTGGGTTGAGAAAGAGTGGCTGGTTCAAGATCACTCAGCTGGTTTTTCATGGCTAAGGAACTAGAATTCACATTCTCCTGGTTTCTAAGCCAGCATCTTAACCACTAGACCAAACAGGCTGTGCGTTGTTGCTATGGTAGAATTATATATGGCTTCTCTTAAACTCTTAAAGTACTTGAGTTTCCAGCATTCTGAACCATACTCAGAATGCTCTGTGTTGGTTATTTTCAATATCCATTTCTTGTTACTATCTGTCATATTTATATTGTGGGAAAGTGCACAAAGAAGGAGAGGAACATTGAATTAGTGTCTATATATATATGTAGTATGACGGTAAATACTCAAAATAACTCTGTTCGTTTAAGTTTGGGATTGAATTGGAGGTAGCTGTGAGTCTCATGCCCCTTCTCTCTTTCCCTAGTTTTGTTTAGTCAGTCATACCAATTAAAATTACTGATAAGACTCAGAACAAAAAGGAGAAAAAACAGCCAAAAGCCAATCTAAAAATAAAGGGGAAATCTCTAGGTTGTAACCAGACAAACTAAATATGTTTTTCCCGCTTTATCCTCTGTTCTACTTCCCGTCATTAGAGATTCTTGGTCGTAAGTAGGGATACTTGAATCACCTATGAAATTATTCCCATCCTGCCTTCTAGTAATAAATATCAAATGTGAAATTTATTTAATAAATGAATGTGAGAAGAATAACTCTTATGTCAGACTGGCATTTTCATAATGCATCAAGTTTCAACCAACTTTTGTGAGCCCTTTGAAAGCATTATATATGTGGAAAGAAGACTGCACAGTGTGTGGATTGCGGGAGAGATAGGAAAGTTGTACAGGCACTCCTTGACGTACAGCAGTTTAGTTAGAGATCATTCAAAATTACAATACATTGAAAAAAGTGACTTGTGACTGCTTTTCACACTTAACAGCCACTACAGCCACCCCCGTGGTCATGTGATCAAAATTCAGGCAATTGGCAACTGACTCATATTCAGGATGACTGCAGTGCCCCAGCCTCTCACCCCTCCCCGCCACTTTCTGACAAGCAAAGTCAATGGGGATGCCAGATTCACTTAACAACCATGTCACTAACGTAACAACTGCAGTGGTTTCATTTAACAAATGTGGCAAGAAAAGTCATAAAATGGGGTAAAACTCACTTAACAAATGTCTCACTTGCCAACAGAAATTTTGAACTCAGTTGTGGTCATAAAATCAATGGCTACCTTTATTACCCTTTCCAAGTAAAATGGAAACTTTTTACCATTCCAGATAAAATGAATGTCCTTGCTTGTAGTTTTGTTCTGTTTTAAAAGAGCATTGATATGTGTCATCAGATCATTGTCAACTCTTAGCAACCCTGTGGGACAGTCTTCTCCAATGTGATTTCAGATGTTCAGATCTCATTACTACTTTACTCTATCCACTCTGCTACTCATGTTCTCGTCTTTTCCATTCTGCGTAGGCCAGGCTAGCATGAGGACCAGAGGCTTAATGACCTTCTGGTTTTTGCAGCCTTATATAAGAAGAGATGGTTTATTGACTTTGCTATGCATGACTGGGAGCCTTCCTTCCTTCTGGAGATTACAAGTGAGGCTAGTCTGAAGTAGATTCAGCTGCCACTCAATAGCATGTCAGATACTGTTTTCATTTTGAAAAGCAGCCCTAGAAGATCCAAACCTGCCAATTAGAGGGGAAGTTTAAAGCAGTATCATTAAGAAAACCCTACAAATTAAGTAGCATTGACTATAATAAATGTTTTGCGGAATGAATTATAATGGTTAAAGTATACTAAAGGAAAGATTATATACATACTTATGATCCATATTGCTATCTAGATGAAAACTTTGTGGCCACAATGTGAAGCTTAGCTTAAATCCCTTCAATTTCTAAAGTTTTCTATCCTGTTACGAAGGGGGAGCATTTGAGGGTGACATAGAAAAAGTATTCATATTCTTTATTATTGAAATCAGAGTAAGAAGAGAAAACTGTACTATGACACTACTCTGAGGCGTTAGTCTCAGAATATCTGTTTGTATCTGTTCAGAAAAAAATATTGATTACAAATCTTAAAGATGGCTAATTATATAATTTTATATGCTGCTATATAAATTAACTATATTCTCTTAATTTTTAAAAAGAGTAATATTTGGGTTATAATCAAAATTGTTTTATAAAAAGCCAAGAATGTTATCTGAGCTTACACATTATGTTGAACCATTGCTTTTAACATGTCTATAAACAGCAATAGCTGGGATCACACAACAAAGCAAGCCAAAAGCACACAACAACTACGTCATGAACCTAACCAACAGAACTTGGCCAAGGTCAACTCTTAATGTCCCTATATGAAAGAGGGGAGGAGGAATATAGTTTCAAGTTTAATTTTAATTATAAAACGCCTTTGTGCGGTGTTTAAATGAGACTTTTTATCAATAATGCTGATGTACAGTACATCAGTACAGTACAGATTAAAAGGCACTAGAAATAATATACTATCCTTTTATTACACTGATTTTTTCTAGCAAACAATTATTGAATTTTGCTTGTCTTGATGTATTCAACAGTGGGTAAAAAGATGCAAAAAATGAATCAGTGCTCGGCATCAGAGATTTTGATCCACAGGTCACTCTATAGTTTAGGTTAAACTATAAAGGCGTCACATTAATGTCAAAGGTACATTTGTATTCTTTCCATTGGCATACCACATTGTTAGCTTATGAAAGAGACCATTAGTTGCTTTTTGAGAACTACAAAGTTGATTCTTGCTGCTGCTTATACTGATCTTAAACCTACATTCTGCTTTCAGAACATCAGCCAATGAAGTTTGATGGTGGTAGGTTAAGTTGAGAGAAGAAAGGTAACATTACGAGATGAATGGTAATATACTTCAGCTCAATCTCAACTCTAGTGACTTCATAAACTACAGTATACTTTATTGACAATAATATGAAAATAGTTTATTATTGCCATCTTCCAAAACATTTTTAGACATCAAAGTACTATGTAGGATTGATCTTGCTTAGCTTTCTTGAAATCAACCATGATTTCTGGATGGCAATTGTGAAGGGATTTTATTAGTTGCTTGAGGTGGAAGCTTATTTCAACTGTCTTTAAACAAATGAATATTCCTACAGTACCATTTACTGTCTTCCGTGCAAATTGACAAAAAAGTTGGCAGCCAAGTGGGCATTAAAAAAGACAGAATGCTATGTTTATAGTTGTTAAAATGACTTTGTGTTATAACATGTGCTTTTTGTATGGAGGAGTTAATGATAGTTATCAGATGGAAGATTAAAATAGAAATACTGTGATTAAGAAGATAGATAGCCTTGAATTTAAGATAACCTCTCAGAAGAGTAGACACAAAAATATGTATAAATCTGCAGCCCAATTTCTATGCAGTTTCTTCATCTTATCAAACTAGGCTTGCCAGCTCCAATTGAAAGTATCCAGAAGATTCTCCTCTGCCTAATAAATCTGTACAGTTTATGCATTCTTGCAGGAGAATTGTAAAAAAATAAGAAACGGATGGAGATAGGTAAGAATTGGGGTAACTGTAAGAGGAAGGAAATGAAAGAGGGAACAAAATCAGATGGAAATAAGTCAAGGACTGGAACTATCCTGTTTCCCCGAAAGTAAGACATCCTCCGAAAATAAGACCTACTTACAG
>JANHFO010003189.1:221685-237890 GCA_032468095.1 Pareas carinatus | reverse complement strand
CAGTAGAAGTAGCCAATCTATATAGCAAGTCCCACTAAATCAGTATCATCACTTATGCTGCAAGATGTTCAAAGCTATTGTTCCCTGGCTATGTGCAAAACATTAATTTATTGAATGGAAAAGATTCAACTCTGATTCAGAGGCCTGTCTACATGTATGATCCTAATTTTGAAATGTTGCAAAGGCACTTCTGTAAGCTTTTGGAAGCAGTTCATTTTGATTCACAGTAGAAATAAATGATGTGGGTACATAGAAAGCAGCTTCATGGTTTTGTGGCTACTATCTGCAATAAGTAACATTACACCATTGCAACTTTTTTTTCCTTCTTCATTTGAGGACAGTAGAACTATGGTATTACTTCCAAAAGCAAAACCTATTTTATTGGACGCTGTTGTGTCTTGCATTGACAAATTCTTGCCAGCAATTTACTTTCTAAAGTTTCTCAATTTACTCAGCATTAAATTCATGTAAAGGAATGCATAAGTAGAGATTGAGATGACAGAGTCTACTGTTTTGCCGCTGAATGTAATATATAATTGTTCTGCTAAGGTTAATGGCACTGTTTTTTCTCTCTTTCACCTTAGAACAATCCCAGCAATAAAATGGTGAATTCCAGCAGTACTGTCACAGGAACGCATATCAAAAAGTTCACTTTTGTCTGCATGGCCCTCTCTTTAACAGTAAGGAATCAACTGTCTTCTTATTGCTTTTAAAATTAACTTGATTGTAACCACTCTCCTTCCACATTTTTTACCATGATGTACCATGGTTATCTACCAATTTCTCCACCTCTGTAATTTTATCCTAATCCTCCAGAAACTACTACTAGAATTATCAGGAGACTGGCTGATAGCTTTCCTGGCTGGAAATTCTATAACTATTGTTCCAGAACCATTGTCAGTGTCTCCATTAACTGTAAACACTACATTTTGCAGCATGCGTACCACATGTAGGATATATCCTCTCATGGTTGCCAAACAGACCAACAGCAAATATTTGTTTAATCTTTCAGCTTTTCCTTGCACTCACTACATTTGGCCACTAATATTGTGGTTCCTCATTTTAGACAGTTTGCAGAAAATGCTGCCACTGAGATTATGAATTGGATCTATTTAGTATATTTGAGAATGTGAAAAATTGTAAACACATACAGATAAAAGAGAATGATTAAAAACACTTATTGCTTTTTTAATCCAATTGCATTATATTTCAAATGCAGTTTTCTTTTTAAATAGATGAAGCCTGTCATATGAAGAATAAAAAATTTACCTTTTTCTATATTTCTAGCAAACTCAATTATTGAATATGGTGTGCAAACGATGTTCTGTTTGTGCTATCCTCTATGTTTTCAGACTGCTAGATTCTCTTTCAGTTGCCACATTCAGCAATTTCCAAATACTGATTACAAAATAAATCATTCATTTTTTCCTTTATATTAGAAAGACTAATATAACAAGCTATCTGAGTTTATTATTGTGTGTGCTGATTAGCATAAAAGTGAGAATCTTTCCCATCTTGGCTTGGAAATGCTAGGAGCTGACTTTATTTGCAAAGCAGGTGCGTTCTTAGGATGTTGTTCCTTGGAATAATATTTTTAAATTGTGAGTGTCAACAGTGAGAATTTGGTGTTAAAATCATTCTGAATTTGTCTTTTCTCCTTCAGATCAGTCATAAGGCAAACTTACTGAGAAAAGAACAAATAAGTATTAGACAAAAGCAAACAGAATCTGAATAAAAGAGACCTGCAACTATCTTGAAATATAATTTGCACATTGCTATGCCTCACTAATGTAACCTGGAAGAATTCAGATGGACTTAAATATTTGTCTCTGAAATCTTCCAAGGAGGAATTGCAGCAGCCCTTTTGAGTAAATAAAAAAGTGAAAAAGAACTTCATAGTTTTGTGGTATTCCTGCTAATAAATATTTGCTTTTTTAGACTCTGCCATTGTTGTATTATAGCACGACAGAGCACAATAACTCTTAAATCTTTTATGAAAAAGTTATCAGCTGAACTCCATAACTAGACTCATTACCTTCTCTTTTCTTTTCAGAGAGTGTGGTTGACTGTATATTGGGGACTGGCTTCTAAAAATAGATGTTCATTGTGAGAAATTCTTAATCAAAAATCTCATTAATCTTCTTAATTAGGCAGGTCCTTCATTTATCCTTGAGTCTCCCAGCTGTTCATTATGTGCCTAAAGTCTTTGCGATCATAAATTAAAATGCTTGTGTAAAATAAAACCTTGAATAGTCACATGCAAATATGTTGACTTCTACTAAATATTATCACTGATTAATGCTTCCTGTTTTTAATTTTTTAAAAGTTTTAATTGTTGGTTATACTGCACACCACCCAGAGTCACACTCATGAGATGGGCAGTTATATAAATTTGATAAATAAATACTGAACAATACATGGAATGACAGGTTCTTGATGCTCTTTGAGTTTGATTCTTTTCTTGCAGATATTTCATTACCCAAAGTAGGTAACATCATCAGTGCTAGTAAGGGAGTGGGTTTGCTCTCAATTAATATCCTAGTAGTTTGCTTCTCAGTGTGGTTGGGAATGGTCTTGGTGGTTCTTTAGTCCAGCTGTTTCTTGTTAACTTGTTTGACAGTTCCTTGATTAATCCATGCTCACCTGGATGTTGATTGCTAATGGGGAGGTGTTTGGGGGAGATGTTTTAGTCATTTGGTTCTCTTTTAGAGCACCAAGGACCCTTCATTTCAACCCAGAACTACAAATATTCTCTTTTATCAATATTTGGAATACTTAACTGTCTTGGGAAGTTTGGTGAACTAAATAAAATGTTACCTTCAACATTTTAACAGCAAAGAACTTTATGTTATTGTCCTAAGATAGGTCTGCTTTTATCCTTATAATAAACATACTGTGCCTACATTCTAATCATACAGGTTATTAATCCATTTTGGACTAGTAATCAAACAGCAGGTAGTTCTCAGCATCTTTCAAGTGTACTTTTAAGAAAAAACATTGTTTAGCATTACTCCCCCATTATAATGGTCTTTCCAGTTTTTTTTTTTCATTTTTGGATACATTCTTTCTCTACAGGTAGTCATCAACTTATGTCTGGTTGCTTTACAACTATTCAGAGTTACAACAGATTTTCCCATTAGACTGCACATAGTGTGACCCTTCCCTCTCCCCTGCCATAGAATTTCCAAAGTGACCTCATCTAGGCTCTCCTGTTTGATCTAGTCTCTCATAGAGTCTCCTGCTTGAACAGGAGATGGTTGGACTAGAAGACCTCTAAGGTCCCTTCCGACTGTTATTCTGTTAGATCAAACTGACTCTTTAAAAAAAAAGTTCTATTCTGTCCCCATACATAAGGCTGAGAAGAAAAGGAGGAAAATATTCTATGGCGATCATACTGCTTTCCTTCTGGTGGCTTGCTTCTTAACACTGCTTGCAGAGAGCTATTGCCAAAAGTATTGGAGAAAAGAGGAAGGCAAACAGAGACTAATCCAGATACTTGTTCTAGGACTAAATGGACTCCATCTTTTCTTCCCTCTGGGACATGCAACATTTTGGAGGAAGGAGATCAGATTTTCTGTTTTAAATATGTAAATGTCATTTGTAAACCACTTTGGTAGCAATTGTATCTTGAAAAGTAGAATTTCTATGTAAAAAGTACTTGGAATAGGTAAAACAAAAGTTGCATTGAACTAATGAACTATTGTGGTGTTTTCATCAGTATAACAACCACTTGTATTTTGAAACAGCTTAAGTTACAGGGAGGAAAACGTGGCACAATTCCTTGCATCATATTGCCTATCTATGGCTGCAATGGGGGAGCTGAAGAGCCAGGATATCCAGTCTAGTGTCTTGGGAAGTGATATAGTTTCATCAGTGGGTTTCTTTCTCTCCTTATTGGAATAAAGATCAAATTTTCATCTGGAAGGAAAATTAATTAGGCTGTGACATGTGTCACGGAGGGCTGCAAGTAGCCAGGAGAGCTGTCCTTCAGTCAACCTCATCAGCTTCAGAGGTGCATATAAGCAAGATCCTTTTCTATTTTTTGAAGAGCCTTTCCTGTCAACTGTGTAAGCTGCAGCAGCAGCAATAGTAGTCACTTTCCTTTTCAAATAAACAATATTTTTTTGGGGGGGATATGAATGTTGAAATTAACTATCACTTCGTACATGCTGAGGTCCTAAGTGTCTGCAGATAATCAGAAAAGTCTCCTATCTGAAACTTTAAAGAATTGTCTAACAGAAGCTATTAAACTAGGCAGAAGAATAGGCTGACTTGATATGATCAGAGAAAGCTTCTGTTTTTTCTTCATAGAGAGAAACAGATGGAAGAAACTGCATTAGGGAATGAGAGAGTATCTGTTGGACATTAGAATGATTTATGAGATGAATGTGTACAAGTTGACAGAACAGATTTGTATGCTGACCAGTTTGCTCTCTGGTTAGGCCTATCTCAGCAAGTTGAAGCAGTCCCAGTTCTATACTTCATGTTCTTTCTGTAAAATACAGGGGCATTTTTTTTAAAAAAGTACTTGTTCATTTTTTTATTGGAGAAGTCTGGTTTTTATCAGCATTTCTTAAGCACTTCTTTATCTTTTTATGCTGAAAGAATTAATACATGCTGTATTGAAGTAGATGTGTGCACACTACCACATACATTTCTTCACATTAGAACAGCTGTAGCCTAATTAAATGAAATGATATACTGTATATATTCTATATTAAAATACTGGTTTGAGGTAAAAGCCTCTTCAAATATTTTCCTTAGTACAGTGGCTCTGATCCCTAAAAGAGATATCTGAATCTGTGATCTGCAATAAATCCTTAAAATCAAAGAACTCTGTGAATTTTGACTAACTTTAGTTGCAATTAATTTCAGTAATTCACCCTGAGATTTTTATCCAATAATAAATAATTTTGTTTGAAGATATTCCTAATGCAATTTCCTATTTTTGTTATTTCTTAACAAAGAAATAACCCTTTGATCCAGGATTGCTATCCAAGTTGAATTAGATGGACAACAGTTTGTTCATTTTCAGTTATTAGAAACTAGATCCATTCTCATGTTAAGTTAAAAAAGTAAATATACTTAACTTCAAAAAATAAAGGCAATTTCTTAATCCTATTTTAGTTCTTAATTTATAAAACTCTTTTTAGTAACCAAGATAAGTTACAGTTTTAAAGTTTTAAGTTAGCCTTAAAAAGTAAAGCAACATAAAAAAAGTTAACTCTATTTTAGTATGAGAATTTATAATTGTATATTTTTAATGTTTTAAATTATTATTAGGTTTTTGGTATTTGTATACCAGTTAGAGATTTAGGTGGCGATGGGTAGTCTAAAAAATTAAAACCAAGAAATAAACTGCTCCAAGAAATGTATCAAGTGCACAATACTTTAGAAAGACACATATATTGTTATAAATGTATGTGTGGTTGTATTTGTGCATGTTTAAAAACGTATTTTAGAAGGGTTGTACAATAGGATATTCTTGGAAGATTTCATTTTGCAAAGACTAGAAGTGTTTTTATTTTTTGGGCTAAATCTGCATACCTCTCATTTGTGGTTGAAAATGAATGACTGAAGACATTAAAATAAACCAACATTAACAGTGTGTTGATTAACTGAGAAATATAACAAGGAAATATTCCTCTGGTTTAAAAATACACATTTTCATTACATTTTTACAGAAAAGTTTAGGTCAGCAGACAAAGTGGAGTTGCTTTGGGAGTCTGGAAAAGGAAGTTAAACTTAGAATTTTTCACGCATTGCTACATTGGCAATGCAGGGGAAGAATATTATTTTAAATAAAATAGTAATTTTGTTTTAAATAAAATAGTAGGCTTGAAAGTCTACTGCTTGGTAACCTCCAGTGGTCCTAGCAGGCGCTAAACATACTGTAAGTTGGAGGTGTTTTGAAAGCTGAAGTTCTATATTTTGAAAACTAATGGCAGATTTAGGTAGTTAAGAGAAGATATCTAATCATAAACTATTATTTTCTGACTCTTTCAGCTCTGCTTTGTGATGTTTTGGACCCCTAATGTGTCTGAGAAGATCTTGATCGACATCATTGGAGTTGATTTTGCTTTTGCAGAGCTCTGCGTCATCCCTCTTCGGATCTTCTCTTTCTTTCCTGTACCAGGTATGTAGAAAATAGAAGAATGGTACAGAATGCTTACATTAACCCAAAACTTTTTCTGCTTTGCCTAACAATCCACCAAAAGGCAACACTTGCAGAAATACACCTCACAGTTGGAACAATCAATCTTTATGACTTGTTCAGATCGTCTAGTTAGAGATTGTGTCAATCAGTTCTGGCTAAATAAAAGCTCTTCACACCCAGAGAAAAGCCACACATCCAAATAAAACTCACCTAAAACTCTTAGGTCAATGTTTAATTTGCTATGTACAGAGATTCTAGAGAAAGTCATTATTGTGAAAATACTATGGGGACAAATTATTGCAGTTTTCTTGGCAACATTTGCAGAAGTGGGCTTGTCAATATTATCTTCCTAGGCCGGGTAGAGTGATTCACCCAGTCACCCAGTTGGCTTCCATGTTTAAGGACTAAAACTCATGATCTGCCTTCTTGTCCAGTGCATTACCGATTTGATGATAGTTAACATTAAAGACAAATAATAAAATAAAAATATGTTTACTCAGCAGGGAACAAAAATAAAATAAAGATAAGTCTACTAAAATTTTCAAATATATTGAGAGCCCGCATTTTAAAATCACAATTTAAACTAAAGTAAAGAAAAATCTTCACCTGGAATTTTTTAAAAAACCCATAACAAGGCATATCCCTGAAGAGAATGTTTCATAAGTAGCTCACCAAGAAAGTCTTTTCCTTGCTTCACAGCTGTTTGGTTTTATCTGGGAAGGACACTTACAGTACAGAACCTTTCTTCTGTGTTAACGTGAGGATAATTTCAGCTACTTTAAATTAAAATGTAAACTATGAGGCAACACAGATTAATTCTTTATTTTAAGTCCTCAGTCTAAGCAAGTCTGTATTCATATCAGAAGCATATATAAAGCTAACCAAAGGGTGTTTCTGGATTGAAAGGATTTGCTGGTGATAACACCTTTGGCCAAGGGATGCCCAATTGCAAAAAGTAATCCAGGCTCCTTTCATGTTGCCCAGTCAGAGCAGGACCAAACCTGGAGTCAGTTGTGCTAATGCCGCATCTGTTAGGTTGAAGAAGATCAAACCTTTAGTAGAAATGCACTATTTGGAGAGGAGAACAAATTTTATAGTTTACTAGTATGTTAGCCAAAGGATTTTTTTAATTGGCAAATCCTATTTTTTAAACAACAGGAGAAATCAGATTTTACTACTTATGGTATATGGTAACTCCAGCTATTTACTTCTGTGTTTGCATCTTCTTTAATCATGAATAATGCTCATTTTCTTATGTAGTTCAGAACTTCATATGATACCTGAGAAAGGAAGGCAGTCATTTTTTTTTCCTGGAGGGAACTAGAATTGTCTCTTGGAAGTTGAGCATGTATCCGAGATTTTGCTACCAGTAATCGTTCTCTCTGTGTTCTTCCTTTTTAGTCACAGTAAGAGCACATTTAACAGGATGGTTGATGACATTGAAAAAGACTTTTGTCCTAGCTCCTAGCTCAGTCCTGCGCATCATTGTTCTCATCACCAGTTTGATTGTGCTGCCTTATTTAGGGTAAGTTACACTCTGTTAGCCTTTTGTATTTTTGTCAATGATGCCATGACTTCTGTAACACCAAGTCAGGTTCTCTATTGCATTAAATCACAATATTCTCCATCAACATCTAATTGCTACTTGTCTAGGTCACAGTTCAACTGCATACAGAATTGCTTATTGGTTAAGGAAGGACATAAAGAGAGGCAAGAATGCTGTCATCTCAGAAGTGATTTATTGGGAAACTCAGCTCAACAAACCCACAGCGATAGCTTTCCACTTTAAATGTTTTGTGTATGTGTGATATCTTAAATCAGGGTTTGCTTCAGCTGTTTGTTGGAGCAGACAACCCTTTTGTGGCCATTGGCCACCTTTCTGTTTTTCTCGATTTTTTTTCAATAATGGAGAGACTCCTGCATTTCTACTGGGCGAAGGCCAATATTTTTAAAGGGGATGAAGCTTTGTAAAGCTGGAAGAAAAATTCCAAAGAATTGCAAATAATTGGAAGTTGTTCAATCTAGATGCATGCCAAACAGCTTTGGTTTGGAGATAGGATTACTGGCAAGTGAGTTTTGAACTTGATGAAGTTCCTAAAACTTGATTGACACTGTTGATTGCCTCAGTTATTTTCCCACATTAATTTTGGCCGATAATTATATATTTTTCTGCAAAGAGCTTTGATGAAAAAACTCAGTCCTTTGCATTACTTCCTGAATGTGTGGCTTTGCTGCATTTTGACCACACTAAAATAACTGATCAGATGATGAGACTGTTCAATTTTCAAATGGAAATCACAACCCATGTGCAGAAGTAGTAATATGATGAATATTCAGGGATCTTCCTGCATGGAGGAGACCATGTGTACATTTCATAACTGTAAGAGTGTACAGAGTTCTTTTTTTCCTGTCAGGAAAACTCTTCTTGCAAGATGACTCTAAAACCTTGATTTTGTGATTAGGTTGTGTGGCAGACTAAGGATCAGTATATGTACGTACCTGTATATGTATATACAGGGTAGCACCCACTGCTATTTTACACTGTTCATCTACAAGGCAGTGGAAAGGAACAAGTAACCAGTAGCACAGTAGTATTCAGACATTAGTTCATTTATGAATTTTTGAGTTACAAACTTTCATCAATATGAACAAACCTGTCTGCAACTTCAACCTAGAAGGTCCCAGAAGTTGAAAAAAGGTTAGTTTACAGCACACCACATATATATACTTATTTGGACTTGCAAACAAAATGGACTTCCAAACAATTTCTTGGAATATAACCTGTTCGTATGGACAATGCTGACTGTAGTTCTGTGTTGTTGCTTATGAGAATAGCACATGACTTTTTTTGAGTTACTTATTCCTGCGTTGTATATACACATGCTTTGGCCATACAATTGTTCTTTTAATATTTCAAATTCTTGCTTTTTCTCTAGTAGTTTATTCTTTCCTATAACATCCCCAGTACTTAGACTATCTATACTATCAGTCATCAGTTTGACCTCCTTCTCTTTGGGAGGCCCTTCCCATTTGTGGCCTCTCTTCCATCATAAAGATATGGTTCCTCAACCCTGCATTTTCCCCTCACAACCAGGACAATCATTCTGCATCTTATTGTGCTAATTTTAACATTACAATCAGTGACTGGACCAAAGAAAATTTGGGGGACTGATGTAAAGGCAATTGTTTTAGTCTGTAACATTATACAGAAATAATATTATTTAAAGTACAAATGCAACCAAGTTTTCATCATTCTAGTAGTGTTTCTTGTTGATACAGTGATTAAATATGAGAGAATAGCATGTATATCTTTCTGATATTCTTAGGGTCCATGGAGCTACTCTAGGCGTAGGATCACTTCTAGCTGGCTTTGTAGGAGAATCAACTATGGTTGCGATAGCAGCTTGTTACGTCTATCAAAAACAGGTAAGACATTCTCTCAAGAAACAGACCTTGTTTATCTGCTTGTTGTACCTTCAGCCTACAGTAATTTCTGAAAACAGAAATCATCATTTGAACTGAAGACTATTTATTATAGGCATGTTACTGAATTTATTGCTGTGTACAATAGAGTGTAGCTTGTTTTATGCTTACCCGACTCCTTGAGAAGCTTTGCTCATCTGATTCTAATAAAGAAATGGGAATCTATAACCTTTCAGATACATCTCCTTAGGGAAAAGCATCTCATAAATGAGTGCAGCAGTTGAACTTCTACCTACCTTAGAAGATGAGATGCCCTGAATTACAAATTCAGTTTTTTTATTTATTATTGTAGATTGGCAATGACTAATGGTGTAGAAGGGTGTAGTTTATCAGATACTGAATCAAAACATATACATGACTTTAAAAGGAATTTAATGGTACTCTTCAAGATGAGTAGACTTTACACCTCTGAGAATTCTTAGTAATAGCCATTTTAAGGGAGCCCAGATTATGGAAGGATGGATTAATTTTAAAAGTCTCTTTTGTGGCAATTCTACAATAGAAGAATCTGCCTTGAAGTTTTTCTCTTCAAAATGAAACTTCCTTACTTAACTTAATATTTAAGTTTATACATCCACTCAACTAACATAGTTACAAACATCAATTAAAATAACAAGAATGACATTCATTCTGTCATTTTCTATAGCCAATCACTTCAGTCAATGACTCTGGGCAGATTGCAGTTCAAGACAGACAGACAATAAATTAACTATCTTCAGAGGTTCAATTAATCCTGATCCCCATGCCTGGGAAAAGAGCCTGATCTTAAAAGCTTTCTTAAAGACCAGCAGGATTGGGGCCATCCTAATCCTGGGTGGTGTGGTGTTCCACTGGACAGGTGCTGTAACACTTGCAGAGTTCTGCTAGATGATAATTGTTAATAGACAGAATTTAAAACAAATTCCTCCTGCCAATCCTAATGACATGGATAGTAGAAACAGTTGAAGGAAGGCAGTTCCTCAAAATTTTCTGACTGCAAGAAAGGCATTATAAGAGTATTATAAACCTTCACCTTGACTTGTACCCATAAGTATATTGGATACCAGTGAAACTCACAAAGTGAAGATATAATGCGGGTGTCTTAAGATATATTCATTGTAGCCCAAGCTGCCACATTCTGCCCTCGCAACCTTGACATAAACTGTTTCAACTCCACTATAGAGCATTGTGTGCCAGAACAACTAGACACAAGAACAGTTTTTCCCCTCATTCCTAATTCCCTAATTTCCACAGTACTGTCTTATGTCTATTTACCCAGGTTGGATGACTGTAGTATTATTATCATTCTCATCTTCTCTACTACTACCCTCTTATTGGTATCATTATTATGATTATTATTACTCAGTTGCTTTGCATGCATACTGAGAGCTTCTGCACTGGAGACAAATTCCTTGTGTCTAATCACACTTGGGCAATAAAATAGTCTATTCTATTCTGGACCAAGTGCAGCATCTGTTTGTTCTTCAGTGGCATACCCATGTAAATCACAATGTGAGACACTGTGAGCAGTGCTTCCCTATCCAGGTAGTGGCACAATTGGCACACAACGCAAAGTTCTTCAAAAGCCCTCTTGGCATAGCTGACACTTACTTGAATCCAGGAAGACTCCAGTTTCCAGACTGCTTCTGTCTAGTGCCATCTCATTGGATCCAGGAAACCATAATATCTAAAGCCATTCAAGTGTTGCTAGTTGAGCTGATGTCTGCGCTTCCTCATCCAGACCCCTGAAAGTCTCCAGATCCCAAGACAGAACTTTCACAAGATTACATCATTGACCTGGGACAGAATAGCTAGCTGAGTATCATCAGAACACCCATGATGACTCACTACATGCCATTGAATGACTTTAACTCAGCAGGTTCATGTATATGTTAAATAGGAGCAGAGAACATTGAACCCTGGAGAACCCTACAGAGAGTGGCATGTGGACTGGACTTTTCTCCTATCACCACCAATTGAAATTGACCTAGATGAAGAAAAACACATTATAATTCCAAATTGTAAGCTGGTCCAGGAGGAGACCATGATTAATGGTATCAAAAGCCACTGAAAGATCAGGGAAAACATGGGTGGATGCACTCTTTTTATTCTGCTCCCACAAAAGGTCATCTACTTTTAATATCATATATGATCTGGCCTGAACAGTCCAAACCATTTACAATTTCACAATTCAAAATTTGGAAATTGAAGCTGACTTAAAATTGAGTATTATGGTTGACAGATGTCTAATAAGACAGCGGTCCCCAACCTTTCTGGCTCCACAGTCCAGCAGTGACAGCAGGGGGGTTCTTGCATGCATGCTTTGTGCAGAATGCACCATGAATATGTCCAGCTTTAGCAACTAAATCTGCTTCTTCTAAGGCAGGGCAATCATTGCTGAATAAATTGCCCTTGCAGTTGAGGTTGATTTCCTCTTAAATGGCAACATTTTAAAAAGAAAGTAAAATCTCTTTAGAGATTAATGATTTGGCATTTACTTTTAATACTTTATAATTTTATGTGTTTCATATGTGTTTATCTAAGTCATCCAGAGATCTTGTGAATGGATGGAACGCAGGCAGGCAGGCAGGCAAACAAGCAACTTGCCTGCAGGCCATCTTCTAAAAAATTGTTTTTTTTTCCAACTTAGAAAAAGAAGAGAAATGATAATGAGACTGCGACAGAAGGTGAAGACTCAGCAATGACTGACATACCTCCGACAGAAGATATGACGGACATTGTAGAAATGAGAGAAGACAATGAATAATAAATGAAAACTGCAGGGAAAACTGGAAGTTTTACTTCTTCTCTCACACTTTAATAATGAGGCCTTGCTTCTGAAGGTTTCAGATAATGAATTCATAGCATACCAAGTATGCTGGTATGGATGAGGAACTTAAAGGAACAGTCTCTATTTTTCTTCCCCTTCCGCTGATTCTTTTTTCTCATTTCATGCAATCGCAAAAGACATGGAGGCTATCCAGTAGAGGCAATCTCTGTTCTTGAGACCTTATCCTTCCTTGGTCAGCCAAAGTCTCTCTGTTGATTCATGGATTGTGTTGCCATCCTGCATCTTCTTACCTTCCCTGTTTCTTTTTATTATTGTTAATGAAATATAAAAATACAAGTGGGGGTGTGGGGGGGGCATTAGCTTTATTTTGCTTGCCAAAACATGACCTTACTCTGTTGATCTGTATCATGTTGGATCCTGAGGTTGGCTTTCTTAATATTCAGTGTAATATATTATATACTGCTAAGACTACTAAACAAGATCCTGGGTCCAAAAAGAGTGAGAGATGAAAAATCTTAAAAGAGACTTTGATCAATACAGAATAAGACTAAATACAGGGTAACACTTCTGTTTAAGATTAATCATTATCTATGATACAAAAGAGTTTTTCGTTTGGTAGTCAACTGTGAACCATCTGTATTACACTAACCTTGTAATTGGGTTTTTTAAAAACAAAATGTGGACCTTTAAATCAGAAGCTTTTTACAATATTGGTGTCCTATCTAAAACTTTATATTTGATAGTGTTGTTCTCATATTTGATGCTATGCAGAATACTGTCGTTGAGATGAGGGACAAGCATTTGTTAATGTTATTTCTGAAAAGAAATGTGGATATGCACACACACACACACACATAAATATTTAAACCAAAGTAGTAATCTCTTGTGGGGTAAGGGAAAAATAAGGCTATTTGTACAAATTGCTATATGTGCTAACTTGTACAATGAATAGAATAATATATCTTTTTTCCTTTAGAAAACTNNNNAACTTTGGATAGGACCATATTACTTTAATATGCCAAAATGGAATGATGTTAAATAAATCAGTCTTAATTGGGAAAATGGCCAAACTGAAATCTTGCAGTGCTGTGGAAGAGGGTCTCTGTCAGTGGGAATTAGTGTTTCATTTGTCACTCATTAACCTGATTGGACTACTTATGCTTTGGTGACTTGGATGAGCTACAGAGCTCGCCCTTGGCCAGGCCACTGGTTTTCATGGATTACCAGTTACATTGCTAACAAAGATTGCTGCACTCCAGGCACAGCTTTAACATGGACTACACCAGCTTCCAGCTATTGATGTGGGAAGTGAAAGTGATACACATATTTGCTCCGGAACTTCCTGCTTCTGTCACCCAGCTGTGCACTCTTAAGGAAGCTAAGTGGAACCCTCAGTCCCCATGGTTAATTTGGTAACTTCACATGACATCTTAACACAAGACAAAACAAACATTTCAAAGTTTCTTTAGACAAATTATATTTTTCTATAAGCTTTACAACAGTGAAATGATTTTATTTAATTTTGCACAAAGCTGTTTTCTAGATTTTGGAAGTGGATAGTTTTGATCAGAAGACATCTTTAAAAATAATATTGTCAATCCTATATCAATATATGTGTGTATATACATACTGAATGTGTATAAATATATATATATATTGTACATTATATGTAATTTATTTTAGGTTGCAATGTCTTTTTTCCCCAAAGCTCAGTAAAAAGGAAAAAAAAATGCAAAACAGAGCTTGTTTGTGTGGTGAAAATTAACACTAAAAATATATATTATTTTTGGTAAATTGTCTAATTGTCAGGCGCAAGGAACCAAGCATGACAGGAGTTACTTGAGATCACTTTCTTTATTGTAGCTCACCCACAGACAGGAATTTGCTAGACTAAAGCACCAATCTACATAACTATTAGATATACTTAAAGATCTTCTCTTTCGACCCTCACAATGTAAAAAAAATGTTGAGACTAGAGTGCAGAGAAAAGCAACAAAGATGGTTGGGGGACTGGAGGATAAATACATAAAGAACAATTGCTGGAATTGGGTAATGTCTAGTTTAATGAAAAGAAGGACTAGGGGTGACATAATAGCAGTGCTCCAATCTCTCAGGGGTTGCCACAAAGAAGAGAGAGGCGCACTATTTATTCTCCAAAGCACCTGAAGGCAGGACAGGAAGCAATGGATGGAAACTAATCAAGGAGAGAAGCAACCTAGAACTAAGGAGAAATTTCCTGACAGAACAATTAATCATTGGAACAACCAGCCTCCAGAAGTTGTTAATCCTCCAATACTGGAGGTTTTTAAGAATAGATTGGACAACCATTTGTCTGAAATGGTACAGGGTTTCCTGCTAGAGCACAGGGTTGGATTAGAAAAGCTCCAAGGTCCCTTCCAGCTCTGTTGTTCTGTTCTGTTACTCTCTTCCTACAGACCAGATTCCACACTGAGCTGCCTCTTTGCTCTTTGGGAAAGATTCCCCTCCTGCAAGTCTGCATTACATCCCACCGCCCTACCTTTGCAAATCAGTACAGAGTTTTGTACACAGGGAAATAAGAGTAAGACAAAGAAGTGAATAAGTTCAGTTTAGGATCAGTTTTGGAAACTTCAGAGCTAAATTACTCCCACACAAAAAATATTAGCCGGCCCACCAGTGCCAACCCAAAAGTAAGAAAAATATGTGGAGGAAACTATTCATTAGGATAGTGAATGCCAAAAGCCCAGGGAGTTCTGGATGATAAGTCAATATCTATTGAATGTGCTCGCAACTGAAATGGTTTGGCAATTAATAACAGATAAAGCAAAAAGGCCCAAGCAAAATAAAAAATGTGCAGATCTGTTCATCAATAGGTTCTTTGTTAAGAATATATGAGTATATTTTGTTAATATAATTATCTTACATTATTGATATCTCTTTTCCAAATACTTAAAAATATTCAAAAGTTCTAAAAGACTTGTTCTCCAGTTTTTACATTTCAGTTTCTAGACTATTATTTCCACCTTTTAAAAATAAATTTGCAATCCACATAAGGGTTTCCCTGTAGTTCTAATCCACCGTTTTTTTCCTTTTGGGAAGGAGTTTCTTTTATCTTCTTAAATCACAGTAGTATAGTCTCTTTTGGTAGAAGGAATTTTTAAAGTTTGCTCACTCACACTGGTGTTTGCTGTTACACTGCTATTCTGCAATTTAAGCCTTAAACCACGGCCCCGCTTTCCTTTGACTCGCCTGTATCTGAATGCAGCCTGCAGCAGCTGTCTTCATAGACCTTCAGGGGGGTTTCTTCTCCCAAGATCAGCCGCTGCCAGATCTCAGGTCCTCAAACGTCCCCCTTCTTCCATTGCTGTCTTTGGGGCGACTTAGGACCTGAAACAGTCTCGATCCACTAAATGTCAGGCGATTCGGTCCAGAGCATTTTGTACTCGCTGCCTGTCAGCACCACGCCACCCGCCGGAAGTCGTCACATTATTGATATCTCTACCACATGTGAATATATGTGTAGTATTATTTTTCATTGTTTATGCATACCCAAAATGTTTCCTTTTCCTGCATTTTGATTATTGAACTTAAATGAGGGAAGTGTTCCTAAGAGGTTCCCTACAGAAATGATTTACTATTTAGCTGGGTGCTTCATTGATTTAATATATAATTTGTATCAAACCAAATCAGCAGGCCCTAAGTGAATCACAGTAATCTCCAAACTGCACTAATAAAATCAATTATTGATAGAGTTAATAAAAATATTACATGACTAAAAAACCAGGATAAAAAATATTAACTTTACATAACATCATA